>JAABKJ010004382.1:0-24444 GCA_011634705.1 Andricus grossulariae
ATATATATATATATATATATATATATAATAATAATAATAATAAAGAAAATAGAAGTAGATAAATGGCAGTCATTTTTCTCAAGCTTAGAGGTTAGATAATTAAAATGATTTTTTAGTATTTAAAACTTCAGAACCTTACTTGCTTTTTACGTAGATGAAAAGCCTAACTTTTATACTCATTAATGTAAGAGTTTGTACACAAAATTTTATTTTGAATCATTCATAAATCGAAATTTTTGTCAAACTGTTTTATAATTGGCATATATTTCATGATAGGTACCTTTACTTTAGGAAACTTCATGATCGTCCAAATTCAGAGATTCAACTTTTTGGCAACTTCACAAAACGACTCATTATCCCAAACGAAATTCAAACTCTGTTTTTTTTTTGCACCACCCTATTTACAATATGCGTCTGAAAAAAAAACTAAATCTAGTTTGAGTATTGATAGAAGCGAGAAACATTTTAGAAATTTAATGCCAGAGGCTCATAAAAGTTTTAAGAGTCGTTGAAGGATTTTGTTGGCAAGAAGTATGATTAATGGTCAGTACGATATTCGAGGAAATCTGCGAAGAGGGAAACTCGCCTCGTGACATGGTTGTCGTTCCGGTTCGCGAGAAGGTCGCCTCGGACGTGAAAAAAGATAGTGTTCGCGGGGCAAAAACACGAGTAATGCGCTGACAAAGGCCTTTTTAAATTGTAATGAGCTGCCAAAGAGTGAATTATGTGCCGTCCCAGTGCCATCGGGTCCACGCGAAACTCCATCTCCTATATAAAAGTCCATATATCGCCCATGGCCCCTAGCCTCCCAGCCACCCCATGTCATGAATATATTTACATTGATCGTCGGTCTCGGCATTTTTCATTTGCCGTTGTGTCAGCCGTCCGTGGAAGTGTGTCTATAACCCTCGATATGTATATTCCTTATTTATACGTAGCTCCGGGACCGGGACCGAGACCGGGACGAGTCTGCCTCAAATTCTCAACTACTCTCCACTAACACATTTGACCGCTAATGATCTTTTAACCCCCCGATACATCATATAGTGCAATGACCAAAAACGGAAAGGATAGGTATTGGAAAGTAGAAAATCAAGGTGTGATTTGCAAATTTAAATGAGAATTGCGGATTAGGAATTAGGATCTAGGTGCATGTTTTGAGCACCGGAAATTCAAAAGTGAATCCCAAACATCCAGGATTGTGTTGAGAAATTCAGGAGTGTGAACTGGTAATTAAGGATTCGGGATCCACGATGAATACTTCGAGCTTCTTTCCAGACTGAGCCGGGACTGATTCCTAAACTGTAGGACTGTATGCTCTGTTCAGCGAGAGAATACTCCACACTTTTATTACTGCCGGCGCTAACTGGGCAAAAATTCGTCTTTTCCGTTGAGTATTCTTCCGCTGAACAGAGTACGCAGCACTCTCCTTCTGTACGGAGCGCTGGGCGCAAAGCATTCTTCTATACTCTGTTCAGCGAGTCAATACTCAACGTCGCGCAGTTTTTTTAGAAAAGGGTTGAGTAAATCCTGCTGTGCTCCTCTCGGGCCCATCGGCCGTAAAAGTGAGGCCATACATTTCGAGCGAAACAATTTCTTTGAAGTGGAAACTTGAAAATCAGTAAACCACGCCTAAACTCCACACTTTTATTACAGCCGACGCTAACTAAACAAAAATTCATCTTTTTCGTTGAGTATTCTTTCGCTGAACATAGTATAGGCAGCACTCTCATTCTGGACGGAGCGCTGGGTGCAAATTAATCTCCTATACTCCGTTCAGCGAGAGAATACTCAACGTCGCCCAGTTTTTTTCAGAAAAGGGCGGAGTAAATCCTGACGTGGTTCTCTCGGGCCAATAGGCCGTGAAAGAGAGGCCATAAGTTTCCAAGAAAAGGATTTCCTTAAAGAGAAACCTTGAAAATTAGTAAACCACGCCAAAACTCTACACTTTTAGCACAGCTGGCGCTAACTAAACAAAAATTCGTCTTTTCCGTTGAGTATTCTTTCGCTGAACAGAGTATAGGCAGCACTCTCATTCTGGACGGAGTGCTAGGCGCATAGTATTCTTCTATACTCTGTTCAGGGAGAGAACTCTCAACGTAGCGCAGTTTTTTCAGAAAAGGGCGGAGTAAATCCTGCTGCACTCCTCTCGGGACAATCTGCCGTGAGAGAGAGGCCATAAATTTCGAAGGCAAGGATTTCTCTGAAGAGAAACCTTGAAAATTAGTAAACCACTTGAAATAAAAAATTACTAAACTCCACACATTTATGACAG
Organism: Andricus grossulariae; assembly: GCA_011634705.1. Classification (NCBI taxonomy): domain Eukaryota; kingdom Metazoa; phylum Arthropoda; class Insecta; order Hymenoptera; family Cynipidae; genus Andricus; species Andricus grossulariae. The sequence continues at coordinate 2,276 of JAABKJ010004382.1, forward strand.
CCGACGCTAACTGGAAAAAATTCGTCTTTTCCGTTGGGTATTCTCTCAATGAACAGAGTGTAGAAAAATTCATCTTGGATCCGATTTGCTCGAAATACAGGACTCAGTTCCTATTTTCCGAACTCAATTTTTCTCCGGTATACTGTGATGCAGTTTGTATGGAAAAAACATATTTAGGCAGGGTGTCCTGGAAATCCTTGAAAACCTGGAAAAGTCATGGGATCTTTATTCCCTTAGAGAAAAATAGGTTTTTAAACTTGTTTTCATATAATTTCTAATTTTTCGCTTTGTTTGAAAGTAGAAAAACACACTTCTTTTTAAAACAGATTGTTCATTTTATCACAGTGAAAATCTCGAAGCTATATTCGAAAATATTTCAAAGTTTCTTATTTATTCCCGATTTTTTCCAACTATAACTACAATTTTATGCCATTTTTTGATATCTGATAATTTGTTGCTTTTAATATGTTGAAAGTGAGATCAATTCCGTGTGTAATGAGCTTTTATTGATTGGATTTTTTTGCAATTTTTCTGTGTTATCCTACACTATTTTTACAGTGTGTCGTATTTTTTTAAATCAAATTCGCAAAATAATTTATAATTTTAAATATTTTTAATTAGTAAACGAAATTAATTTTTAGTTAAACAAAAATTAGGTCAGGTAAAACCTGGAAATGAAGGAAAAGTCAGGGATATTTCAAAAAAATCTTGCAAATGTCAGGAAATTTCTATAAAAGGTACTTTTAATAACTGTCAAGGATAATAAATTCAATTTTTATTTAATTTGAAATTATTTCATTCCGTGTAAAAAAAATGTATGTTATGAATAGTACAAGATCAAGATTTTGGCATTTACACATTAATGGTCAAGGAAAATAAAAAATTGATCGGAGTAAAGTTAGGGAATTTTGAAAATGACGTTCTGATTGTTATACTTTTGGTTCAGAATTTTTTTATTCGGTTGCTTATTATACAATTTTATTAACAATTCATTCTTTTTATTTTATATATCTACTATCACATTATTCGTTGAGTATTAATTTTTTTTTGTACAAAATTCAATTCTTTGGTCGAAGTGTAATCTTTTTTTTCTATCAACTCAAAAATCTTTCTTGGTAGAAGATTCACTTCTTTTGCTGAAAATTCATCTATTTGACTTGGGAATTTATCTCTTTTGGTATAAATTTGATTGTTTTTTTATTCAAAATGCAACTATTCCATTTGTTAATTTTTTTTCTGAAAATTCAAATCCTTGAATAAAAGTTGACCACTTTGTTTGAAATTATTTTTTGTGTCATTAATTTTTCACCTGAAAATGTACATTTCTATTTTATGTTAAAAATTGATATTTTTTCATCAAAGGTTTATCTTTATTGATAGAAAAGTAATCTTTTTGGTTGAATTGTCCTCAGTTTTGGTTAAAACTGCAACTGTTCGGTTGAAAATAACCTTCTTTTTAATTTATATTTTTGGGTTGAAAATTCAACTCCTTACAATAAATTCGTGTTTTGTCTTAGAAGTTCAAGAATTTGGATGAAATTTTTTAGTTTCTTGACTGAAAAATTTAGTTGAAAATTCATCTCTGTTTGAAATATGAACTGTTTTGTTATAATTTTTACACTGATAATGTACCTTTTTACTTGAAAATTAAACCTTAGGTTGAAAAGTCAACTATTTGGTTAAAAATGCGACTATTTTGTTGAACACATTTTTTTTCTGAAAGTTGAAATCTTTGATTGAAAATTTTTCAACTAAAAATTGAGGTATATTGTTGAAAATTCTTATTCTTGGGTTGAAAATTCATCTCTTTTTATAGAAAATTCGTCTTTTAGACTTGATGATTATACAATTCAATATAAAATACAGCAATTTTGTAGAAAATTCGTTTTTTTATTGAAAATTTATTTTCTCTAATAAGAATTTAACTACTCCATTTTTGGTTAAAAATTGATCTTTTTTAGTTTCATCATTTCATCATTAGAAACGCAAGAATTAAAACCAAAAATTAATCGAATAAAATGTACACTGACATCAGATCCACTATTTAATCTGTTTCGTTGAAAATTCATATATTTTTTTGAAATTTCGTCTTTTCTGGCAAAAAATTAATCTCTTTGGTCAAAACTTCAAATAATTGGTTAAAAATGTATGTATTTTGGTGAGAATTCATTTTTTTTTTGTTAAAATTCAATCTTCTTTGTCGAAAAATTATATTTTTGGTTGAAAATTTAACTATTCAAAAAAATTCTACTGTTTTCATGAAAGCTGATCTTCATTGCTTGAAAATTCAATATTTTTCATGCAATTTTTTTTCTGTATTGACTGAAAATTCTTTCTTGGTTGAAAATTTGTCTTTTTGATTTAAAAATGTATCTCTAAGGGTAGATATTCGATCTTTTCTGGTTAACAATAAAATGGTATTTTTGGTTGAAAATTCAATTTTTTAACTAAAAATTGAACTATTCTAATTGAAGATTCATCATTATATTTGGAAATTCACATCTTCGTTCGAAAGTTTAACTATTTCGTTGAGAAATCATCTTTTTTAATTCATAATTCAACTGGTTGGGTAAAAGTTGAACTATCTTAGTTAAAAAGTCTACTATTTGGTTGAAAGTTCAACTGGTATGTTGAAAATTCAACTATTTTCGTGAGAAAATAACTTTTTATTGAAAATTCATATTTTGATGTTGAAATTTCACCGAAATTTTTTCTTACTTGACAATTCAATCATTTTTTTTTCAGAATTCATCTTTTTGTTTAAAAATTCATCCATTTTAGTAGAAACTTCATCTTCTTTGGATAAAAGCATAACTGTTTGGTTGAAAATTAATCTTCTTTGGTTGAAGATTCAACTATTTTGTTGAAAATTTTTATTCAACTGTTTTTATTTAAAATGCACGATTCCTAATCAGCCATTGAGACCATTGTTAGTCAATAAGTATAGAAGTTCAAAAATATTTTTTCAGCAGAATTAAAGAAATAGTACTCTTAGACAGAACAAATCAATTTTTTGCGTTATATATTACTTTTTTTACAAATTAATCTAAAAAGTTTAAAAGTGTACTATTATATTTTTGGTTGAGAATTCATCTGTTTTGGTTTAAAAAAATTTTTTTTGTCAGAAATTTAATTATTTTGTTACAAATTTTACCGTCCTTTTTAACCAGTCATCCTTTTGGTCCGAAAATTCAAATATTCTGTGGAGAACTCGTCTTTTTGGTAGGGAAATTCAATAGATTCATTTCATTTTTTCCGTTCCAACTGAAAAATATTTTTTGATCCAAAATTCAAATATATTGTTGAAAATTCGTCTTTTTGGTTTGAAAATTCATCTCTCTTGGTACAAATTTCATTTTTTTAAATAAAAATGCAACTAGTTTGGTTGAAAGTTATTTCTTCTTGGTTGAAAAGTCTACTATTTTATTCTTGGTTGAGAATTAATTTTTTGGTAAAAATTGTTGCACTTTGATTACAAATTTAATTATTTTGTGGAAAATTTAGCAATTCTTTAAGATTAAAAATTCAACTATTCTGTTGAAAATTAATTTTTCTTTTATTACAAATTAATTTTGTTAACCGAAATTAACCTATTATATTTTGGATTAAAAATATATATTTTTTAGTTGAAAATATAAATATTTGGTTGAAAATTGATCTTTTCAGTTACAAATTCATATTATGGGTGGAAAATTCATCTATTTTTTTCAATTTGTCTTTTTCAGTAGAAAATCAAGCTTCTCAGTCATAAATTCAGGTTCTTGGTTGAAAATTTAAGTATTTTATTGCAAATTCATTTCATTTTGAAAAAAACATCAATTTTTTTACTGAAAATTTGACTATACCATTTTTGGTTGAAAATTTTACTATTTTAGTTGAAAAGTCACGTCTTTTAGTTGAAAATTCAACTATTTATTTGAAAACTGATGCATTTAGTTAAAAATTCATATTTTTTGGTAGAACATTAATCTTTTTGGTTAAAAATTAATCTTTTTGGATGAAAATTAATCTTTTTGTTGAAAATTCAACTAATTGGTTAGAAATTAATTTACTTGATTATAAATTAATTTTTTTTTGCATGAAGATTCATCCAACTGGTTAGAAATTTATATCTTTTAGTCAAAATTTCATCTCATTAGTTAGAAATCAAATTACTTTTGATTCAAAAATCTACTGAACTAACTCTACTAAAAGTCTACTTTTGTCGAAAATTCGCTTTTTTGAAGGAATATACATTTCTAAGTAAGAATTTAACTATTACAGTTGAAGGTTTATCATTTAAGTTGAAAATTCATCTCTTTTTGTAGAAATTTCGTCTTTTCGGTTAAAAATCCCAATATTTGTTGTTAAAAAGTATACTGTTATATTTTTAGTTGAGAATTCATCTTTTATGGTTAAAAGTCTCATTTTGGGTTCAAAGTCTAATTATTTTGTTGAAAATTCAACAATTTTGTTAACAAGTCACTCTTTTTGGTGGAATATTGAACTATTTTGTTAGGAAGTTCAGCTACTTGGTTGATAATTGTTGATAATTAATTAGTATGACAATTGTGAGAAAATAGTGTTTTTAGTTGTCATTTTTTTCGAAATAGTAGAAAAATAGTTCTATCGCTCAAAAAAGTGACAAATAGTGTCAATAGTGTGGTGAATCCGAGGCCTGTGTTTAGCGCACTTTCGTTATAGACGTTTTTCGCAACTCTTCGCCTGTAAGCAAAGGCGCTTGTGTGGGTGCGTAAAAATAGACGCGAAATAAGTGAAAATGGCAATGTTGGGATGTAGCAAAAGTGAGGATATACATATGTATAGAAGAAAGGTGACGCGGTTGGTGGGCCAAAACGTCGCGTTGTAAACACTAAGGCGCCGCGGCGCTTTACGACGCCTTCTGGCATGTTTAACTTATCTGAGACTTTCTGGCACTATAGCCATTTTCACTCTGGAATATAACGACATCGTGTACGTCTTCTCCTCGACGTATACACTGGTTACCCTGTCTTCCGTAAACGAATCACCCTTCGACGCTCAACTTTAGAATAATCAACGATGTCCCGACCAACATCTCCGCTCTTTGAAATTCATACGGGTTGTTGTTTATTTTTCAAAGGGATCAAAATAGGAGAGGAAGAGCGAAGCTTTAAATCGTAATACTTCATTATTGTTATTATTATATCGTTGAGCCATAGCACACGAGGCGAAGAGTTTGACAAAGATCTTCACAAAGTGTCCATGTAAAAGTCTCCACGCGGACCCATTAGTATCCAAGGTCTTTTGTTCCAGGCGCCTCTCACTCGGCTGACACTATTTATTATGTATTTCCGATAAAATATTTGTTGCTACACTTTCCTGTCCTGGCATACTACTTCAGCTACCTTTACGTCCATACATTTGCTCATGCAAGCTCTAATGTTTCCATTGCGTTTTATATCGTTTCAATTCAGGGTCTCACTCACACATTCCCACTATTTTTTTCGGTATGGTTCTGGGCACGCTACCATCTACCTTGCCTCGATATATTTATTTCGTCAGTTGTTCATCTTTCATTCTCTCAACGTGTGCAAACTATCTCAACAACCTTCTTTCATTCTTGTCAAATAGTGTTTTTTCTAGACTGCATTCTTTGCGGATCATCTCATTATTTTATTTTTCTATTAGCGTTTTACCTCATACATTGCACAGAAATGGCATACCAACCGGGTGCAAGTACAGATTTATATATTGCAATTTTATCTTTATTTTATATATTTTTACTTTATTATTATTACAAATTGAAAAATGCATGTATTTGTTGAAAATTCGTCTTTCCGGCCGAGAATCAATCTAGTTTGTTTTCAGTTCATATTTTTGGTTGAGAATTCAACCATTTTGTTAAAAATGCGTCCATTTCGGCTTAATTCAACTAGTTAAATATTCTTCTTTTCAATTAATTTTTTTCATGAAAATTTAATAATTATAATAAGTTTCTTCTTGAAAATTAATTTTTCTATTTTGAAAGGAAACTTTTATCTGGAACATGTTCCTTTAACTTGAAAACACTATTTTGTTAGGAATTCGTGATTTTTCGTTGAATTCAACTTGTAGAACATGAGTTTTTTCTTTGTTGAAAATTCCTTTTTCATTCTTGTCAAACAGTGTTTCCTCTACACCACATTCTTTCAGAATCCTCTCATTACTGATTTTGTCCATTAGCGTTTTACCTCATACATTGCGCAGAAATGGCATACAAACCGGGTGCAAGTACAGTTGCATGTATACAGTTATACATTACAATTTTAGCTTTATTTTATATATTTTTATTTCTTCTTTATTATTTTTACTACTTAGGAAATGCATGGCATTTTGTTGAAAATTCGTCTTTTTGGACGGAAAATTATTCTAGTTCGTTTATAGTTAATCGTTTTGATTGAGAATTCAACTATTGTGTTAAAAATTCGTTCATTTTGGTTGAATTCAACTGGTTGAATATTCTTCTCTTTATTTAATTTTGTTAACTGGAAATTTAATAATTATATTTTTGGTTGAAATCTTATCTCAGTTGGAAATTCATCTCTCTTAATTGAAAATTACGTTTTTATTTTAATTCATTTTTCTAGTTAAAAGTCAACTTTTATCTAAAACATTATACTTTTCAGCTTGCATACACTATTTTTTTAAAAACTCGTATTTTTTTGTTGAACGAAACTGGTGGAAAATGAGTTTTTTATTTTGTTGAAAAGTACTTTTTCGGACTGAAAATTTATCTATTTTATTTTTCATTGAAAACTGATCTTTTTTAGTTGAAAATTCAACTATTCGGTTGAAAATGTGTATTTTGCCTAAATTTATTTTTTAGTAGAAAGTTGATGTTCATGGTTGAAAATTTATTTTCACTCTAGTCTAATAGTGTTTCCTCTACACCACATTCTTTGAGAATCCTCTCATTACTGATTTTGTCCATTAGCGTTTTACCTCATACATTGTGCAGGAACGGCATACCAACTGGGTGCAAGTACAGGTACATGTATACAGTTATATATTGAAATTTTAGATTTATTTGATATATTTTTAGTTTAACTCTATTTTTACTAATTAAAAAGTGCATGTATTTTGTTGTAAATTTGTCCTTTCGGGCCGAGAATTATTCCATTTTGTTTGAAGTTTATCTTTTTGGTTGAGAATTCAACTATTTTGTTAAAAATTCGTTCTTTTTGGTTGATTTCAACTGGTTAAATATTCTTCTCTTTAATTAGTTTTTTTTACTGAAAATTTAGCAATTATATTTTTGGTTGAAATCTTATCTTAGTTGGAAATTCATCTTTCTCAATTGAAAATTAGGCTTCTTCTCAAAAATTCATTTTTTCTAATTAAAAGTCAATTTTTGTCTGAAAAATTGTACTTTTTAGCTTGAAAATACAATTTTGTTAAAAGCTTATATTTTTTCGTTGAATTCAACTGGTTGAAAATGATGTTTTTCTTTGTTGGAAATTACTTTTTGAGACTGAATATTCATCCCTTTTATTTTTTGTTAGAAACTGATCTCTTTCAGTTGAGAATTCAGCTATTTGGTTGAAAATGTGTATTTTGTTTAAATTTATTTTTTAGTAAAAAATTAATCTTCTGCGTTGAAAATTCATCGTCACTCATACCAAACAGTGTTTTATCTATTCTTTGAGAATCCTCTCATTACTGATTTTGTCCATTAGCGTTTTACCGCATACATTGTGCAGGAATCGTACGTCGACTGCGTTAACTTTACTCTGATCCTTTTCTTGGTAGGTCCAGGTTTCGCTACCGTAGAGCACAGTGGGTGCAAGCACAATATTATATTTTGCAAGTTTAGCTTCAATTGAAAAAAGGAATGTTTGAATTCTCGGACTACCACACTATTGATACTATTGGACACTTTTTTGAGGGGTGACACTATTTTGCTACTATTTCGAGAAAAATTATGCTATATTTTCTCAAGATTGTCCGCTAATGCTACTGCTTCTGGACTTTTCCTTAAAAAATATAATTAGGTTATTAATAAATAATATAATATAATTACTCCTCCCGCTATCTTACATAATTTTAGCCAAAAAGATTTTTTTCGTAAATTTATTTAGAGGTCATCCAAAAATAACGTTAGACGATTGGAAAAACCTGCTTTTTATGAATTAACAAAGTGATTCCACTTTCAAGCAAGTAGTTTAATTTTCAACCAAAGCATTTGAATTCTCAGAAAAAAATGTTATATATGACATTTTAGCCAGGAAAATATTTTCATTTCAAATCAAAAATAGTTGAATTGAACCAAAACGGACGAATTTCCAGCAGCATAGTTAAAGCCTCAACCAAAGAAGATTAATTTTCAATCAATCAGTTATATTGTTATCCATAAAAGACGACATTTTCACTAAAACAGATGAATTTTTAAATTAAACAGATGAATAAAAAAAAATAGTTGCATTTTCGTTTAAGAAATATTTCCGTAGAATTTTCAACAACAAACTATGAATTTAAAAAAAAAAAAGAAAAAATTCGTTCAAAAATAGAATAGTTACATTTGCAAATCAAAAATTTATTTTCAACTAAACAAAAACGAATTTTCAACAAAATAGTTAAATTTTCAATCAAAGAAATTATTTTTCACATAAAATGATGAATTTTCAACCAAAAAAAATTTGTTTTAATTAAATAGTTGATTTTTTACCCCAAAAAATTGGATTTGTACCAACAATGACAAATTGTCAATAAAATAAATGAATTTTTGACTAAAAGAGATCAATTGTTAAGAAAAAATTGAAAAGTTACACATTTTTAGTTGGGAAATTGATTTTTGACTGAAAATAAACAAATTTTTAACCAAATAGTTCCATTTTGAACTAAACTTCTACTAAATTTAAATTTCTATTTTAAAAAATGTCCACAAAAAATGAATTATTTTTCAATGAAATACATGAATTTTTAGTAAGAAAAATGAATTTTCAACAAAACCGTTATATTTTGAACCAAAGAAATAAATTTTCACCCAAAAATATGAAGTTTCAACTACTAAGATAACCTTTCTATCAAAAAAGATGAATTTTCAACAAAATAGTTCAAATTTACACCTAAAGCAGTTTTTTTCATTAAAAATAGAATAGTTAAATTTTCATTATAAAAAATTAATTTTCAACAAAATAAAATAGATTTTCAACGAAATGTAAAAATTTTGAAACAAATAGGTTAACTCTTAACCCAGAAGATTATTGTTCTATAAAAAAAGGTTAATCATTTCGACGAAAAATAGAATAGTTCAATTTTTATTTAAAAAAATTAACTTTCGAATTGCGAAAAACAACTAATTTTCGAACAAAGTAATTAATTTTCAAATAAGAAAATCAATTTTCAACCAGAAGATTGATTTTCTACTCAAAAGTTTAATTTTTAACAAAATACAAAAATTTTCAACCAAATATTTGAATTTAAGAAATGTTCAACCTGATACTTAAATTTTCGACCAAACAAATTAATTATTGAATAAAAAGGTGAACAAGTCAAGACGAATATTAACATTCTACCACAAAAGATAAATTTTCAATAAAAAACGGGAATTTTCAAGCATACGTGGAATAATTGAATTTCTAGATACAACAATTTATTTTCAACTAAAAAAAACCAACATCATTTTCAATGAAATAGTTAAATTTTCTAGAGGAAAGGTTTTTTTTATCTCAAATAATAAATAAAAAAAAAAGAAGTTTTGTTATTCTAAATAAAAAGCAGCTAAATTCAAACAAAAAAGACAAATTTTTACAAATGTTTTTTCATTCCGCGGGAGCCCTGTAATCGCTACAGTGTCAACGAAAATTTGAGAATTTAATTCGGAAAGAAGTGTTAAAATAGTCGAGGCTTTTTACTTCACAATAATCTCAAACTCAAAAGTCTCGTTTTTCAAATCTAACTATAGTCATTTTGAACAGAAACAAAAACAGAAAATTCCATTTTCTTAATTGTAGAAACAAACTAAAAAAACTGAATTCGGCAAATTTTGAAAATATTTATTCTTCCTTTTAAAAATAATATTTTTGATATTTCCAGCTCGGGACGTTTTACTGATACTCCTGTTTTCTGTTATTACCTTTTTATTTAGAAACGTACATTTTAGAATTTTCGTTGGCAGTTTGTCGATTACAGCGTTTCCTCGGAATAAAAAACAGTTAAAAAAAGAATAACTCCAGATCTCCCTGGACACAAGACTTGTGTCCATGGTGACTTCAATTTGCGATATCATAAGATAATTGTTCCGAATAAATAAGAATTGTTTTAATAATTAACCGTGTGTTAACAAATCTACAAATGAGGAGAAAGTAATGGAACTTATTGCAAAAAGAATTTAAAAAATAAATTAAAAATTTGAATAAAAAAATGCACTCTTCACATGCATAAATTAGGCTGATGCATTCATAAAATACCATTATTCATGATGTGATAAGATAATAAATTGTTTGAACAATAAGCAGTCACTTGGAACAAGTAAGATTTAGACTTCACGTTTTGAATAGAAGTTACAAAAATGGACTTTTCCCTCATGTTATTCTAATGAAAAACTTCAAGTCGTTGAGAAACCTTCTTAATATTAAACAAACAAAAAACACGGATTCACTTTTTTTGAAACCTAACAAAACAGAAGGTGGGAGGAGGTATTGAAAAAAGTTTGACATTTGTTTTTTTGTGCTACTCGATTCGGCACAGATGTTGGTCATGATAGCGTTTTGCGAACAATAAAAATAGCTCAAAAGAGTCGTTGTTTAAAATCAAGAAAGAGTTCTTGTTTGCTCAGAAGTTCAATAATATGTTCCCACACATATTTTGAAATCTTATAAAATGATTAATGCAAATCAAAGTGGAAATCGATACTAAAGCGCATATCTTAACTCGTTTAATCCTCTGAGGAAGATATACGTCTCCAATCTCCACCCAAGTAAGGTTGAATGCAGCAATTTTCCGCAAGGATTATTGTAAACATAGTCTTGTAATGCACGCAGGCGCACTAGCATTACCCTGTAGATACGAGATTTATTACATTTAATACCCTGGAGAAATCGCCTTGGTGGCCTTCGCATATTCGTCGTCCAAACCAAAGAGTGTTTACTTAGACGCTGATATTGGCGTTAAAGGATACTCCTTATTATCTGGTAACCATAATGAATGGTTTTCGCATGCGGGCCACGAAAACAGGTTCCGCTTGATACTCTCCACATATTAAAAAGCGCTTAAGCAAACTAAATACTATAGATAGCCCTCGCATATACAAAAAAAAAATGGCTAATTGCATCGGGCAACTAAACTAAAGTATAGGGATGGCAAGGGCAACTCTTTAAAATCCTATTTTCCTCGTTATACTCGCGCGCGCGCTGTTTAACTGCTCGTGTAGCCGCTTGTAATAAATAAAAAAGAAAGGTCGTTTCGTCGTGCTTCGAGGATTTCAATCGATCGACAGCCATATTGGTACATGATTAAAGAGTACTTCGATAAAAGCGAATTACAGCCAGTTGCTTCACAGGAAAGTTAACCAAAGCCTCTGAACCGTAGATACCATATTTTCTTTATCTCTAATGCTTGCGTTAATTATATCTTCCATAAAATCGTTATTTATGACTTTCAATTTGTTCATCAATCGAGATTCAGGAAGTCTGATCTCTAATTGTAACTGTTTCCTAGTCTGCAGTCCTATATTGGTTTGTATTAAATCCCGTGAGGAAAAATCTCATTGCAGTCTGGTGTCAGGTCTGGCTTCATCTCGACTGTCTAGTCGAGAAGATCTGATCTGGTCCAGGTCTGACTTTATCCAGACCATCTAGTCTGGAAGGTCTGGTATGATCCAGGACTGACGCTGATCAGCGAGCCAAGATCAAAACATTCTATCGCGCTATCAAACCAAGACTTTTTTTCTTATCATCTTCTCAGTCTGGGTTGGTCCATGTTTGACGCTGATCAGCTAAAATACACTTAGAGTGACCGTCTTGTCAGCGTCAAGGCTGTAAATCAGATGGTCTAGTCTGGGCCGGGCCAGCGTCATAAGATGTGTCCACACTTAATAATGATTTTGAACAATTTTTTTTCACATTTGGATAAAATAATATGAGTTATCAGGCAATGAGTACATTCCAGTAAACCCCGGTCTATCATAAACTTGCATATCATTCTGATTATCAACTTCACATCAAAATGATACATTTTTGCGAATCCAAAATTAATTTAAACACAACTTTATTCAAATCTGACGAGTGGTAATTGTTAAACTTTTTATTAAATGTTCTGGGCTAGTCATGATCGAGATATTTTTAAAACTAGGAATGTTTTAGAAAATTTTGGATTTCAGGGAAGAGGAATGATTTTTCACCAAAATAGTTCAATTTTGAATCAAAGAAATGAATTTTCAACTAAAATAATGTATCTTTAACAAAAAAAACTGAACTTCTAACAAAGGAGTCGATATTTCAACGAAATTTTAAGATGAATTTTTATCAAAATAGTTGGATTTTCAACCAAGAAAGATTCTTTATTCAAGAGTGACAACAATTGCAAGCAAATTCTTGAATTTTTAAGCCAAAAAAGCGCATTTTTTCACTAAAAAATTGCATTTTCAACACAAAATTTGATTATCCAAGAGGGATTTGTTAACAAATTTGTTGAATTTTCAACAAAATAATTAGATTTCCAACCAAAAAATAAAACTTTCAACCATAAAGGATGAATTCTCAAACAAAAATATAACAGTATACTTTTTAACATAAAATATTTGGATTTTTAACCAAAAGGATGAAATTTCTACAAAAAGAGAAGAATTTTCAACTAAAATGATAAACCTTCAACTATATTGGTTACATTTTTAGTTAAAAAATATATACTCATTCAAAAAATCTAATTTTCAACAAAAGTAGACATTTAGTAGAGTTAGTTTAGTAGATTCTTCAACCAAAAGTAACTTGATTTCTAACCAATGAGATGACATTTCTACCAAAAGATATAAATTTTCAACAAGTAGGATAAATCTTCATTGAAAAAATTAATTTATAACAAAATAATTTAATTTCTAACCAATTAGTTGAATTTTCGACTTATAAGTTAATATTATACCAAGAAGATTAATGTTCTGCCAGAAAATATGAATTTGGAACAAAAAATTAAATTTCCTACTGAGACAGCAAAATTTTTTACCCAAAAATAGAATAGTTAAATTTTAAGTAAAAAAATGTATGTTTATCCTAAATGAAGTGAATTCTCAATAATATACTTAAATTTTCAACAAAGAACATGAATTTTGACCAAAAAGCTTGATTTTCTACCAAAAAAGACAAATTGAAAACAAATACATGAATTTTCCACACAAAAATTGAATTTTTAACTGAAAATGTCAATTTTCAATCAAATAGTTGAAATTTTAACCAAAAAGAATCGCTGAATTTTCAACAAAATAATTTAATTTTCAACCAAATTGCAAAATTTCGTACCAAAAAATTAATTCGCAACCAAAAATAAAATAGTAGACTTTTCATCCAAAAATAAATAACTTTCAAACAAACTAGTTTGATTTTTATCAAAAAAGATGACATTTGTACAAAGAGAGATGAACAAAAAGACGAGTTTTCAACAGTATATTCAAATTTTGCATCAAAGAATATTTTTCAGTTAAGACGGAAAAAATGCAATGAATCTGTTGAAGTTTCAAACCAAAAAGACGAATTTTCCACAGAACATTTGAATTTTCAGACAAAGAGGATGACTTGTTAAAAACGACGGTAAAATTTTCAAAAAAAATAATGAAATTTCTAACAAAATACATTTTTTATAACCAAAACAGATTAATTCTCAACCAAAAATACAATGGTAGACTTTTAAATATTCCAGATTAATTTGCAACAACAAAAAAAGGAATATGTAACGCAAAAAGTTATTTTTTTCTTCATGGTTGATTCTGAACCAATCTATTTAGATTATTACATTTTCCAAATAGGAAAAAAAACAATCCAAAATTTGTTTAATGTATTTCTAACATTGCTAATATTTAATGCATTCTTCCATCAAAAATGTTAAATAAAAAGATTTCTTTTAAGAAATTGAGCTAAAATTATTTAGACTCAATTAAAAGAATTCTGAAAATATTCATTAGCAAACCCTGCAGATTGGAAAAAAATCATGAGTTTAGTGTCTCTATTTTTGAAATTTCAAACTTGAGATCGAAAAGAAATCTATTTTATCATGAATAATTTTATGCAAAATGAGCATGAAAAAGATTCACAATTGAAAAACAGAATTCCAAACTATCTCACTGCAATAAATATCAGCAATGTTAGAAATAAATTAAATTTTTTATTGTTTTTTTTTCCTAATTGGCAAATGTAATAATCTAAATAGATTGGTTCATAATCAACCATAAACTATTTAATTATTCAATAAATAAGTTCGAAATGCAAGCTTGCCTAATTCCGCAATTCGGAAATAACGCAGAAGCTGTAACTTTTTGCCTTTATGGCTTTGCAATAAAAGCACTTAAAAATTGAGAGACTGAGAACCTTTAATTTTTACATTTACGGCAGATTGTATGTATTTTATTTTGTCTTATTATCTTGATGGTACATAGTGTGAATTTCTTCCTTAATTACTATTTGCTTATCCGCATATAACTCAAAATAGATCATAGTAATTTATTGCATTCGTAAATATTTGTACTAGAAATTTCCAATATGTTTTACAAATTTTAACCCTAATACACGGAAGTAAGAAGAGAAGCCGTAAAATAGGGGCAGAGTTTCTGATCATGGACTTTTTTTGTACATTGATGTATGGCGGGTGGCAGGAAAAAAGTAAAAGCCATCAATAATAAAGGAAGAATATAAAGAAAGATTGATTATGATGTAAAACTGTAAATCGACCGACAAACATGAAAATTCATGGGCCTGACCGGAATCTCTTTGACATCATGTTAAACGAGCTCTCAGATATTACATCACTAAAATAAAGCGGCTTCAGGAGAACGACGCGTGTCGCCGCGATGACTAAAGCACATAATATGCCAACGATGCGTTTGATGTCTAGTGACACAAATCCCTCCTTTGTTTTTTTTTTATATTCAGCTTACTATCGATAAATTCTTCACACAAGTATCTATCTCGATACTGCTTCATCTCATTTACGCGACTCTCAAGGGCTTTATGTGCTGAAAGAGAGCAATATCGATCAAAGAATTTTAGAATTTAAAAAGGAAGCCTATAAAAAAATCAAATTCTCTACTCGTACAGCACCGTCCAGAAGTATGTATGAGGACATCTAAAAACCGACCAATTAAAAACATGCACTCACTTTTCGTGAGATATCTCCGGAACACAATTAAATATAATAATTTCTTGAAAAAAACGTTTGAAATTTTATTTAAAGGCGTGCGCAAGACAACAATTGTTCAGTCGATTGGTACTCAAGCGCTTTTCATCTTGCGCTTGCCTCTACATTTTTTATGATAACTTAAATACTAGTGAGGCATTTTTACAGTGTCTTGGTCTCCTTGTAAAGAGGAGATTTCAAGGTTTATTTTTCGTAACTTTTACATTTTTACAAATATTTTTCTAGATTTTTCCAGGAGTTGAAGTTAAATCTTGAACATTAACAAAAATCAGAAATAAGCCCGGTAGCTTAGTGGGTAGATCACTCGACATGTCTAGAATTTTGCACCGCCTCTTTTTCAAACAAAAGTTGTGCTGAATTGTGCTAAACTTGTGCTCTATTGTGCCGCCAAATTTTTTTTAACAACAATCAAAATTTGAACCCGAATAAAAAAAATATTTTTCAGGGCCAGTCAGTAGTTTTCCTTGAAGTAAAACTAGTTCCTCGATGATCCTTGAAGTTATTTTTTCACAGACTATTTTTGCAAGAAATGTTATTGTTTAAAAAGAAATAGTCACCCCCCGCTCCACCATTTTTGGATTTCGAAAGCCCGAAAAAATGTTTTTGAATACTTTAAACCTTCCACTTTAAGGATCTAAAAAGAAAAATATGATCAGAATATTTTTTATAACAATAACAAATTAATTGAAAGCCAAGCTTCTCCGAGAACACGCTACCCTTAAATAACAAATTAATATATTGTAAACTATTAATGTCAAAGGTTTCGAAGAGAGGTTATTTTAGAGGGTTTTCTATGTTCTACATATCGAATTGTATGCATGTTATCTTCTTTCTTACAACGGAAAGCAACAATCCAAGCCAAAGTGTTAAAAATCGTTTTAATTTTCACTTTATTATTAATTAACAATATACGCGACACGCAGAGGACGAAACCAAGAATTAAATGTTTATAATCCTCCACAGGATCTATTTCGTGACGGATTTTGAAATTTTTTAGAAATTCTCCAAATTAAATGTTTAAAGTCATCAAGCTTCTAGATTTTTCAATTTGATTTTGTGTAAAAACAAACAAATATAGTGACAAAATTAGCAATTATATAAGAATATTATTTTTATCTCAAATAAACTCGCTATTAATTAAAGTTAATGCAGATGTACTTATGGAACATGAATAATTAATTAAATATTCAAGGTAATTGTTATGAACAATTTAATTACTCAAATTCTTCAGTATATCAATTTGTTGAAAAAAAAATATTTTAGCTTAAAATCAATGTTATTTCTTATTATGATGGTATTTATAACGAAAATTATCATAATTTAAAATTCTATAGAAATGTTATAAAGTTATAAATAATTTTTCAACCTATTAAGGCCATGTGACGAGTTGATCACGTGACCGACTTCCTACCTTACCGACACTTTTTTATTTGTAAACTTATTTTCACACGAATAGCCACATCGAGTTGAAAATTTGGGATAATGTATAAGAAGCACTAAGAAACGCGGCTCTGGTCCTAAATTTTTATAATTATGAAAAAAGTTTTTCTTGTAAATAATTTTTTTGTTGCTTTTTTCATAATTATAAAAATTTAGGACCAGATCCGCGTTATTTATCACGAAGATATAACATAAATAAATTTTTGTCTCATACATTTGATCAAATATCTTTGATTTGGTCCACTGTTTTCCCCTCAGCGCTCAACGAAGTGAATTTCATTGGTTGAGGAAACTTTCAATGTTTTTCCTGATTCACAGGGATTCAGGCCAATTTTTATGCGCATTTTGTTGCGCATCTAGCAGACGACTGATATGGCAATCAGATGTTTTTATTATTTCAATGTTATTTCACCATATGGTGTTGATGTTTTTCAATTTTCGTGCAAAGTAAATTCTATTTTTCCAACTTTCCACGACTATCGTAGGTAAGCGTGTCCGTTCTTTTTTCCAAAATTTAGAAGCACTTGTCTTAGACTTGATTTAATATTGCCTACGTTAGAGAGTATCGTCTTGTATTTTAAATCGAATTTCCAGATATGTCGTCTCGTCGGAATATGAAGATGTTTTTGAACCTGCAGTTAGAAACTGAATCTTTTTGATTCTGTGTTCGTGTTTAGTTGAAAGTATAGTCTTTTTTCGTTGTTTTCAATAGACAATTTAAAACGTGGTTTAAAATCGAAGTGATTGTGTCACTAAAATTGAGTAAAACGCATATTTTTATAATATAATGGAAGAGGAAAGTTTGATTGAAGAAATCCGGTCTTTACAAAAGCTTTTGCTGGAAAAAGAAACTCGCCTTGCAGACCTGAAACGTGAAAAACAAATATTGCAGGATAATGGTTTAAACAATGAAGAAATTGCCAGATACAGTAGGCAAATTCTTTTACCTGAAATTAGTGTGAAAGGTTCGTAAATCTTACTATTGTATAATAATTTAATTATGGGTAAATAGGGCCTATTCCTGGTTTGAATCAAATCTCTAGTATTGGGAATGAAAAATTGGCTAATTTCAATAGTTTTTGTCGCCACTTCTCTGTGGACGCCAGTGGAAAATGTCATGAGAGTTTACGGTCGCCATGTGGGCAGCGCCAGCTCTGCAGTTGGCTTAGAATTCAAATAATGCAAGGCGAAAGTGTGAAAAAAAAGTTTGTTAAATAAAAATAATTTTCTGATAGTTCTTAAAGATTTTTTTAATGATTTGAGTTAGAAATAATTTGCGAAAATCCTAAAATGCACTGCTGTTGGACGTAAATCCCCGTGCATACTAACTACAACAAATTATTATTCATGCGCAATTAAATGACACATATAATTATTTGTGTAATTTTTAAATTTTTCAAAAGAAAATAGTCTAAACTTTATAATATTTTTTATTTTAAAATATAATATAATATTTACTTTATTTATTTATTAATTTAAATTCATTTCAGATTTTAAATTATTTTAATAAACAAATTATGTGTTGTAATGAACTTCATGTAAAGGGGGTAGGTAAAATTAATAAAATAATTAGTTATAGAATGATACATTTTTTTATACATATATAAGTTTTCAGTGAAAGTTAAGTATTAAAAATACATATGCTTTTACCGCAACAACAAATTTATAACAATTTTTTAATATTTAATTTAATAAAAACTATTGTTAAATAAACAATGAACATTATGAAAAATTTATTTCAAAAGTTCACCTCGTTTTCTTTTCCAAAACTGGTTATAATTAACAATAAAATATTTTTCTCGATTTTATAAATCATTTTTAACAACGTTTATTTGTTAGCTTGAAATAACTTTAGTTCATGTTTAATTTTAAAACAAGTATAATGAAAATTCCCTTTTCGTCTTAAATCTTAAGCTAAATTTCATGAAAATAGTTATGCCGAAACGCAAATTTTCAAATTCATTAAAATTAATTAAATTTGTTCACAATGTATATTTTTGGTTCATTTTTTTAAACTTGAAAATTTGAAAATCAGGGTGGCCGTTTTAATCACAGAAAAAAATTTCAGGTCATTTCCCGGTTCCTAACATTTTTCACGGTCAATGATAGTAAAAAATTCTAACTCTAAAGCTAAAAATGTGTCCATTTGAAGTAATAAAAAAAGTGAGCTGCAAATAATTTTAAGCAATTTTAAGCTAGAAATATTACAAATTGAACGATTACATTTTTTTAAATTAACTGAATACTTCTTAAATCAGAAGTAAAAATATTTTTATTTTAAATAGTTTAAAAATCCTTGAAAAGCTTAAAATTTTTATTTCAAAATCTTAAAACATCTACACGTTGTTTTAAATTTTTTGAAATTATGAATTAATTTTTTTAATTTTTTCAGACCTTCTAAACATCTTTCAAAATGATTCGAATTCTGACTAAAATTTCGTTTGAATCCTGCAAAATTAAAAATATTTCCCTAAAATCTTCCAGATTCATTTTTAACCATTTTATAAATCTTTTTAAATATTCTATTAAAATTAAGTTTTCAAAATAAAAAGTCATTTTCAATTTTCCATGAATCTTGAGAAAGTGTTTTTTATTCTTTTGAAGCCTTTCACAATTCTTAAAAATCTTCTAAATTTTTCGTTCGAAACCTGCAGAGATTTATGTTTTGTTTTAAATTAGGCCATGGGCTATTTGTACCGAAATTTCGGTACAGTTCAATGTTAAAAATCATTATAGTTTATATCCACAGTTGATCATCTAGAAAGATTTTTTATCCAAAATTTTCGATTTGAAATGTTTCTAATTTTTAAAATTTTTAAGTCTCTAAAACTGAATTTTCAAATTCTTTTAATGAAAAATGTACGCTAAAAAAATAGAATCAAAAATAGAAAATTTTTAAGCGAAAGCTTTTTGAATTTCGCATTGTAAACTGAATTATATCATAATTAAAACAGATAACAATTCAACTAATTATTTTAAAAACTGTTGAAATCAAACAAATTTTGGCGCTAATTATGATGTTTTTTGTGTGGGTATTTAATTCAAATTGTTTCTAATACATGAAATACTACTTTATACTGATAATTAGATGTTTACATAAGTGTTTTAAACAATTTGTTATTGTTCTTAGGAATTTTATCTTAAAATAGAGTTAGAAAGTAGCGGTTTCTTAAAAAAATTTCCACTTTTTGTCCAATTTTCAATTAGAGTGAGGTAATAATTAATGTTAACAAACATAATTGTTTAGACAATTGATTATTACTATTATTATTAATATTCTCTTAGAATAAAGCTAGAAAATTGCAGCTTTTTCAAACATTTTCCACTTTTTGTCCTATTTTTAATTAGACTTTTTGTCAACTTTTCACTTACTTAGTAAAGTAATAATTAGTGCAAATTAACAAACATAATTGTTCACACAAATTTATTATTGTTTATAATTATCTTTCCTTAGATAATTCCTAGAAAGTTGCGGTTTTTTCTGAATTTTTTAACTTTTTGTCAACTTTTAACTTATTTTGTTAATAACTAATGCAGTTTAGAAACAAATAATAAATATTAATATTAATTTAAAGAAAAAGGTTCTCAGTAACTGCTTCGAGGAAAATTTACATTTAATATGACCTATATAGCAAATTTAAAGAATATTTCAAGTATCTGTTTTATTTCAGTAAAATATTTTCACAAAAAAGAAAGAGATTGTTTAAAATATGATTCTCTGTAATGTTTATTTATTTTTTGTTCATAACTAAAAAGGCAAATCAATGTTGAACATTTCAGAAAAAAGGCAACTAATTTGTGTTTTTGTGTACCAAAAGTTAAGAATTTCAGAAAAACCCGCAACTACCTGGCATTAATATAGATGAAGATAGTTATAAACAATAATAGGTTGCTTAAACAACTTTTTTTTGCTAAATTTAATTAATTATTAAGTCACTGCAAGTGAAAAAAATACGAATAGTTAAAAATTTCAGAAAAAATCTCAACTTTCTACCATTAAGCAGAGGGAATATTATTAACAATTATTATCAATTGTTTAAACAATTATTTTTGTTAACATCAATCAAATTTTACCTCAGACTAATTGAAAATTGGACAAGCAGTGGAAACTTTTTGAAAAAACCCGTGACTTTCTATCTCTATTCTGAGAGAAAATTACTAGAAACAATAATAAATTGTTTAAACAATTTATGTAAAAATTTAATCATCAGTTTAAAGTAGTACTTTATGTATTAGAAACAATTTGTATTTAAAAAACCTCAAAAAAGTCATAATTAGCGCCAAAAACTGGCAAAACCCATTTTTTTACTTACGAGGTTTTTTTGGGATCCTATAAAACAGACTTTAGACTTATGGGGGTGACATTTAAAAAGTAATATTTTATTCGTATTCTATGGCTACTTGTGAAGATAAATGTTGAGTTTTAACTCGATTTAGCTAATATTGACGATTCTGAATAAAATTTACAAAAACATGTTTTTTTCTTATGGGAAATACGTGTTAAATTTCATGGGGGCTTGCGTAACCTCTAAAGGTAATTTAAAAAAAAACGCATCGATTTTTTTGTGGGTTTGAACAAATTTGGGAGCGATATGCACTAATCCACTCCACTCTATTCCATTCTACTCCACTGTATTTCAATCCACTCTACTATAGTCCACTCCACTCTAATCCACTCCACTCTACATCACTCTACTCCACTCTAATCCACTATACTCCACTCTGCTCCGCTTCACTCCAATCCACTCTACTCCAATTTACTCTACTCCACTTTACTCCACTCCACTTTACTCTACTCCACTCCACTGTACTCTACTCCATTCTACTCGACTCCGTTCTAATTCACTCTATTTCAATCCAGTCTATTCAACTCTACTCCAGTGTATTCTAATATACTCCACTCTAATCCACTCCACTCTACTCCACTCTAATCCACTATACTCCACCCTGCTCCGCTTTACTCCAATCCACTTTACTCCACTTCACTCTACTCAACTTTACTCTACTCCACTCCACTGTACTCTACTCCATTCTACTCCACTCTACTAAACTCTACTCCACTCCACTCTAATCCACTCTACTCCACTATATTCTAATCCACTCTACTCTAATCCACTCCACTCTACATCACTCTGCTCCACTTTACTTCAATCCACTCTACTCCACTGTACTCTACTCCATTCTACTCCACTCTACTAAACTCTAATCCACTCTATTCTACTCTACTCCACTGTATTCTAATCCACTCCACTCTAATCCACTCGACTCTAATCCACTATACTCCACCCTGCTCCGCTTTACTCCAATCCACTCTACTCCACTTCACTCTACTCAACTTTACTCTACTCCACTCCACTGTACTCTACTCCATTCTACTCCACTCTACTAAA
>JAABKJ010004383.1:0-24441 GCA_011634705.1 Andricus grossulariae
GGTTATTTTAGCTTTTTTTGATTTGTTTTTATTTCTGAGAATGGACCCTGCTCTACCGATAACCTTCTTACCTTCATGTAATTTATAAAATTATAAAATACTAATTTCGAAAACTAATTTTTAAAAGTAAGTCAAATTTTAATGCATGTTGTTGAAGGCCAAGCGCAATTGATTAAAAAAATATTCGACATTGTAACCCTTCAGTTTTCAATTTAAACCTTGATTTCGAAGGAGTTAATATGAAAAAATTACCTGAAAAATAAAAACTTTTCGCGATGCGGCCTCGGATCGCGAGTTTGTTACTTTATTTAACTAATTAATATTTTTTTATTTCATATGTTTGAACAGTATTTGCACATAAAAAAAAGTTGGACTAAATCCAACCAAATTTCTCTGTGGGAAAAAATGTTTCTATGATGTTGATAATGTAAATCTTGAAAAGAGTTACTTACACTACCAAATTAATTAAAGAATTTTGAAAGAAAGTAATATTTAAGGCTCTTAAATATTTCGGTGTTCTTTCCCCCTGAAAAAAAGAATCTTTCTAAATACTGCCAGGCATGGAGGTATTATATTTCAAACACTTTTTAAAAACCTGTTCTTTGAGGAAGTTTATTTAAAAAACTATAGTGGAATTTGCTAGTACTTTCACTGCATGTTTTGTAAATCACTGAGACTTTTTGTTTTTTCATAATTTTCTAAGGACTACAATTTTGTATTTCTTCTTAATCTGTAGATATTCAACACAATAATTAAATTTCAAGAAATCTGTGACAAGAGTGAACATTCAAAAACAAAAGGAAAAATGTTAAATCTCTACGTTTTTGTTTATGAAACTAGATCTGATGTTTGTTCTTGTCTGTAATTTTTTTTTCAATTCTTAACTATCTAAGCCCCGCGATGGCGCATTGAGATAAAATTCACAAAATTAAATTCTAAATAAAAAAAAAATAAAATCCTTTATTTTATTAGCCGATGAATTACTCCTCTTCTTCGCCTGGTAATTATGGGGGACCTCCCGGTTCGAGTGGACCTCCAGGACCAGGCACACCTATAATGCCAAGTCCACAAGATAGCAGTAATAGTGGAGGAGAAAACATGTACACCATGATGAAACCTGTACCTGGAGGAAACATGCCTGGAGTATGATCTTTTTTATTTATCCCTTGAATTCAAAAATCAATAAATAAACCTTTCAAGAAATTACAATCAATCACAAACTATCTAAGTAGATGAAAAAGGGGGGCTCTAGTGATAAATTTGTACCATACCGACATTGATACCATTCCACAGCTCAAGTAGTTCGTGTTCATGCTAAGTTTCTAGAATGTTCTTGATGATGTTATCAAATTATACTGCGCAATTATATTAAATTAACGTTGCGTAAATAACTTAAAAGTTATTTGTAATTTCAATTAAGAATGTCGCCTAAGCATTTCCAAGGTTATATTTTTTGTTCTTATGACTAATTTAATTAGAAATCAATTTTTTTGCAAAAGCTCAGAGGGTAAAAACATTTGTCTGCAGTCAAGAACATTTCTAGAAAGTTTACATGGATCAGAAACCCCCTTACTCATCTACTTATCTAATCTAAACCTAAACGTAAAACAAAATATAGGACTAAATCTTAAACTACAATATCTTACCATTTTAGGATTTCCCAATGAGTGGAGGTCCAGAGGGAGGACCAATGGGTCCAATGGGACCCAACACGATGGGCCCAGTATTGAATGGAGATGGCCTCGACGGTATGAAAAATAGTCCAGCAAATGGAGGTCCCGGAACACCGCGAGAAGATAGTGGCAGTGGCATGGGCGACTACAATTTGGGTGGTTTTGGCGGTCCTGGAGAAAACGTGAGTATCAGCAGGTTTTTTGATGATTCTTTCTAATAGTTACGTCTTCTTATGCAAAAAAAAAATCGCCTACAATCTACTTTTTTATCATGTGTGCAAGAGAAAATGTGAACCTCAATTAGGGACTATAGAGGAAAAATCTATTTGTTATATTCAGATCGTAGAACTCAATTTTCGATTTCATAAATTGCTTTAGCATTTCATCTTTCACAAGATAAAACATTTTCATTTCAAAGGACTTTTAAAAAGTCATTCTCATCTCTTCAAACTCATTTTTTCTTGTTAAGAGCGTTTGTTCAAATATTTTGTCCGTAGTTAACTTAAGAATTTACTTGGAAAAGTAAGGATTCGATTTTGTGTTCACGTCTTTCTGTTCTTATAATAAGAATGAAATAGAAACTTTGTTTTTTGGATGACCCTAGCCTATTAGATTTGAAAAATTGTTATACATTTTGTAAATATGTTAATGGGTTAGTCCAAAGATTTTTTTGAATTTGTATACACCCACATTTCAGGGGTTTTTCCCCATAAAATTAGGAGGTGTAAAACTAATAAAAATATAATATTGTGTTTTTCGAGTCATTGCTGTTTGAGAAGATTTTTTTTAGTTTACTTTTTATTACATTTTTCATATTTTTAATATGCATACAAGCTTGAAATCTTTTAAGGAAGATGCTAGTAAAGTAACGATATTTTCTGAGATCAAGATCAGATGTATTGAAGTTTTGTATTTTTCGGCAGAAAACATTTTTCCAATAACATGTTTTCAATCAAATTAAAAGTGGAAAAAATATCTTTTTCATAATAGTGCCTCTGCATACGAAAATCCAAAAGTTACTTAAACTTTTACAAAAATGATGGAATCTGATTTTTGTAATACCTTCCTGACCATATTTTGGTATGGGGTTTTCAAAATTTTAATTTATTTACAGGTTAGGATTATAAAAATAAAAAAATAAAATACATACACTACGGTCGGAAATTGTGCGCACGACTCTTGTGAGCGCTATTAAAAATCACTGCTGACTTCGAGCCACGATATTTCGTTAAAAAAAAGATATAAGGCATTTTATAGAAAACACTTGGAAAGCTTATGAAATTCCACGTCTAGTGGTACCCAACAAATATTTTTTTGACCTTCTAATAATAATACAGCACGTGCGAAGTTTAAAAACAAAATTCAAGATTTTCTCAAATTTTCTACCTCAAATTCAACTTGCCTGAAATCTTATTTTTAATTTAAGCCAAGAAAACTTCAAAAATCTGCATGGGTACTCGGGATATGATTAAAAATTTTCAATCGTATCTGAGCTCAATTACTGACAATTGACACAATTACTGTACAATTGAACTCAGATACGATTGAAATTTTTTAATCATATCTCGGGTACCCATGCAGATTTTTTAAGTTTTCTTGGCTTAAATTAAAGACAAGATTTCAGGCTCCATGTCGTATAAATTTGAGGTTTTTGAAAAAATTTCCCTAGGTCGTGCTGAACGTTGAAGTTGAAGTAGAAAATTTGAGAACATCTTGAATTTTGTTTTTAAACTTCTCATGTGCTGTATTATTTTTAGAAAGTCAAAAAAATATTTGTTTGGCTCCCCTAGACGCGGAATTTGATAAGCTTTCCAACTGTTTTTTAAAGAATGCCCTATCTCCTTTTTTCACCGAAATATCGTAGTTCGAAGTCAGCAGTGATTTTTAATAGTGCTCACAAGAGTCGTGCGCTCAATTTCCGACGGTAGTGTATATATTTTTTATTTCCTAATATTTGAGAGATTTTAATGGAAAAGTAGTCTTTTCCAGAAAGGTACTAATTTTTCATCATAATAGAGAAAAATGGTAAGATATCATTTTTTTTTTTTTCGAAAGAAGGTTTTTTGTTCGGAAGTGTTGATTACACTAAACGTTTTCCTATAGATAAAAGTTGTATTTTATCAGGCAAAGTTTTAAATGGCAAGCCATTTTTGTGTAGCATATTATTTTCAAAAAACGAATATTTTCAAATATTTTAATGCAAAACGAAAAAATAATTTTTAAATAAAATTTACCTGGTGAAAATGTATTTTTACAATAAATTACAATAAAGTACAACAGTGTGGAAATTCTAATTTTTGGAAAATTTATAATTGTAAAATTTTGTAAGAGTATCAAAATTATAACAAGGATTCCGTCGTTTCTAGTAGATTCCTTTTTTCTTGCCAAAATTCGGACAGTTTAACACCAAATTTAACAAGTAATTATAAATGTTAAAAAAAAATCCAATTTGGACATATTGTATTTCGTTGTAAAAATACATTCCTCTAGCGTTGTATTTGATAATAATCTACCCAACAAAGTTTAAGCATACGAGAAATTTAATATGTTTATTTTGAGCACACATATAGAACATGCTCATATTTGACTGTTTCTCAAAAATATTATGAACTATTGTTTTCGTATTTCCCTAGGAAAGTTCCTATATTTATGAAGTAACTTTAAAAAAATTATACTATTATGTCTTCACATTATTTATTTTAAAACAATTATTTGGATTGTTGTGTTCTTATTTGGTTCGTTTTTATTAAAATGAAAATTAAGAAAATTTGTATTCACAAGAATACTAAAATATGTATATTTTTATAAATAAGTAATGTTAATAAAAACGAACTGAATAGAGTTATACGGGAACTTTTAATGAATAAAATCAGCTAAAGATAATCAGGATTGAATATAAAAAATGGCAGTTTTTGTTTATAATGGAAGCAAAAAAAAGGAAAAATTAGTATTGAATAAATCATCATTATAACCTGAAATGTTGTTTTCTGAGGTATATTTAACTAATTTTTTTATATTGTTTTTATAACTCATTTGGGAGCATCCATTAATTACGCAAGGCTTGGGGGGGGGGTCGAAAAATCATATGAATCTTCACGGGGGGGGGGAATTTCTTACGTAAGTTTCCTCTTTCTAGTTTTGTAAAAATATGCTAATTCAAACCGGTTTTGGTTGTTGACATTTCTTTTTATATTATACACGTTGTCTCATTCTTTGTTTTATTTCTTCTTTATTAAAAAATATTTCGTATTACATGCGTTCATTAAATATAGATTTGAGGAGTTAACCATTTTGGAAATCTGGGGTATACCTTTCATGAAGTCTCGTGGAATCCCTGAAAATCTTTACAATCCTTTGATTCCCATGAATTCTTTTGAAAATGTTGTGAACACCTTAGAATTTTTAAATGATGTGAATATTCCTGGAAATTCTATGAATTCTATGGATATCGTACATAATTTCTTAAAATTCATTTAAAACAATTGAGCTCCCTGGAAATCCCTCGAAATACTTTAAAAACTGCGGGGATTCCATAAAATTCGTTGAGATTCCTTGAAATCGGTTAAAATATTTGAAATCCCGTAAAATATTACAAAATATTATGAGATCTCCTGACATTCTTTTGAAAATTTTATTAATCCCTTATCATTTTTTAAATGATTCGAATGGTTCTTTAAAACGATGAAGCTCCCTGGAAATCCCTTGAAATCCTTTTAAAACTGTGGAAATCTCTTGAATTTTGTTGAGATTCCGTGAAATCCTGGAAATCGCTTGAAATCTTTAAAATAAAAATAAAATTTGTCGTAACATAATCAGATGGGATAAAATGTAATGGAAATTAAAAATCTGTAATCCCTTGAAACCTTTTGAAATCTCGTTTAAAGTGAAAATAATTGATGTATTCTTGATATATTGAGTAAAAAATATAGAATCTTACGCGTGAAGGGGGGGGGGGAGTCACACCAATCTTATTAATTCTTGTAAGGGGGAGGGGTGTAGAATTTCAAAAATCATACTTACGTTATTAATGGACGTTCCCATTATATAAATATTTGAATAATTTTGAGATTTTAACGACTTCATGTGAAATAAATTTCTGAAGTACTTGAAACCAAGAACTGAAAAAGGCGCAGTACCTTTTGTGATGAAATATTGTTGGCAAATTGTAAAACTTACAGAAATTCAAGGTTTAATACTTACTTAAAAAATATCAAAACTTAAACAAAAAATGAAACTTCAAAAAGTTCTGATTCGAAATGCTAATACTTTGGTTTTGATATTTTCTTACCTACCACCTGCTATTATAGAAAAATTCGTCATTCAAAATAAAAAATCTTTGAATAGACCCAAATGATATTGAAATTCGTTGAAATCTTGAAATTAGGTTCTTCTGATATCGATACGCAAACGTTTGTGTGTTCAGTGAGCGTGGTTGTTTGTTCTCATATCTGAAAGTAATCGCATAAATGCATGTTCTCTATTTTCGACAGTTTTTTTAAACAATTCGTCCTGGCTGCATCTTCCTGGTTAATCGCATAATGCGGAGGATCATGCGAATCGCTAGCGAGCACATTTACGTACGTAGATTTGCACAAAACGGTTGTCGAGGCACCCTCCCACTTGTGCAAAACAAAACGAAATTAACGTGTTGATCACATCTCATTGAGCATTTGTTGTCAATTGCACCCAATCGAAATAGGCTAGCACTTAAGACTCTATTGCGCTAGTAATGATAAAAGTTACTTAATTGCCACTATCGCCATACACATTATAATATATATGCTTCACTAATACTCTCAAGGTTGCAAACTAGGATTAATTTTTTACGATGGTTGTTTCTGATTTTTTTAACTAGACTACGTTCTTAGTTCTCTCGTCGGTATTGAACTTTATTTATATTTATTTGAGATTTATCTTATAAGCGAAGGTGCCTGGAGAACGAAAGGCTGTTACTCGTGACTGTCTGCTACTGTGATGTGATCGCATACTGTTTAATCGATTTTTTACTCTTTTTTTTATAACGCGATACTATAGCTTGCTCCAGTCACGGATGGTTTATTCTTTCGTTCTAGAGTTATGAGAGAATACCGTGACGACGAGCTTCGTATCATTTCTTCAAAGTCAAACCCTTTTTTTACTACTATATTAGATTCTTGATTCTCGTTTTAGAATTTTTAGATGCTATTCATTTCTTTGTTTTGATTCGTTTCATTAGTTTCTTTCATCTTCAAACGAATTCAACTTCCACGTACCTGAAACAAAGGCTCAAATCCAGTTTCTTTATAGTCTACTTTTTACAACTCGACTCTAGAATGAAACGATAAATCCGGTTGAATTCAAACAGAGTCCCTCCACTGTTTGCTCATGATTATTCGCTCGAGAGTTAGAGAGTGCATCAATGCCGAGACATTACTTGAAAAGTGGCGTTTTGCTTCGCAACTGACGAAATCAAAAAATAATTAGAGAACATGCTTAAATGCTGGAACTCGTCTCTTTGCTCAATTCGAATTCGGTTTTGTATATATAATAGTTACTGAGAAATGAGGCACTGTAAATACAATCGTACTTTGTCAATTTGTACGAGAATAAGTTATATGCTCGTTTTGGAAGAGAAAACTTGGTACTATACTCTCTCTCTCTCTCTCTCTCTTATTTATTAAAGGGTCCCTTGATTTAATTTTTTATGTTCTAAAATTAGTCACTTTTCATATTTCGTACTTTAAGAAAAGCTCTCAATTCTGAAAACAAGATTTTTGACTTGTTGAAGTCAGCATTAATTGTTATTACTTCTGCTAAAATAAAAAAGCAGAATCAGTCTGTGATCACTTGATACTCAATACAAGAATTTTATTTAGTCTCGAGTAAATTAAAAATTAGACTTAAATATGGAAAATCAGAGTGGCCACTGGACCGGGATTTTTAAAATAATTTTTAGTGTCAAATATTTTGAACGAGTTCAATTTGAAATTCTTTAAAACTACTACAGTCATTCAGTTTGAATCAACTTACACTCATTTTTCTGATGCTTGTGTGGCTGTCCCGAAAATAGAATCGAAATTGGCAAGCCTAGATTGTTATTATTTTTTAATTCTAAACGTTTGTTTCCAAGCGTTTTCAGTATGGCCACTGAACCAGCAAAATACCGATAATTTTTTGAGATCATAAACAATTTGTGACATTTTCAATTTAAAATCATTCAGTTTGCAATACCTAATCCTGAAATTGTTTTCTTACAAATACCTTAAATTAAAAAAAAAAAGCTGTTTAAATATCTTAATTTTTCACTGTTAATTATCTGATTAAAAACGTAGGAAATTGGACAATTTGGACTAAAACAGGTTAAAAATATAATAATTTAAAATTGAAACCTTTATAATAGGACTGCTTTAACTTTAAATATTTAACAATTTATTCATTGTAAGTATAAAATATTCAGACTCAATAAAAAAATGAAGCCTCAATAATTGAACAAATTGGTTAGTTTTCAAAATGCTGAATTTTAAACTAAATTTTAAGTCCTTCAGTTTTCAACGCTTTCAACTTTTCAATTTTAAATGTTTACAATGTAAAGTTGTTTAATTCTGAACTTTTTTTTTAGAAAAATTTAATTTTGAAGTTTTAAAAATTTTTAATTTTTCAATTTGAATGTTGAAAATGCCAGTAAATGTATTTTTAATGTAAAATCTTGAAAATACTTGGTACAAAAATTTATCAGATAACTTTAAATGACGCTTGATATTACATGAATTTATAATGTTGAACTTAATAGAATTCCAGTTTTTGGAATTTCAGAAGCCTTAAATTTGAAACGTTTAATTTGAACAGTTTTTATTGTTTATTTCTGACACAATCTTGAAGTTGTCTAATTTGATATTGTAAAAATACATTGCACTTCATTTACTAAATTATAGAACTTGTTATGCCCAAAAATTTTTTAAATGATTAGTACTGACATATTGTAAGGTTCAAAGTTTCAGAATGAAATATGTTTAGTTTTAATGACTTTCCGTTTGAAAGAAAATAAAAGCTTAAGCTATTGTAAAAATAAATTTATTTTCCCAATAAAATACCATAAATTACAATAAACCTACAATAATATGAAAATGGTAATTTTGTTTAAAAATGTTTAATTGTACAATTTATTTAAAGTGTCAGAATAATAGCAAAAAGTTACAGTTTCTTGTAGATTCTTTTCCATGCCTTTTTCAATCGGAAAATTATAATAAATTCGACTAGTAATTCTTTTTTTTGCTATTGTTCGGAAACTTTTACAAAATGTTAGAAGCAATTACAAATTTGTACAAAAAATTACAATTTTCACACTGCTGTACTTTATTGTGATTTATAGCATTTTAGTGGCAAAATATATTTCCACCTAACACTTAACAGGCATTGGGTATTTAAAATTAAAAAATGGTAAATTATGTATTAAAAATTAAACATTTTAATTTTATATGCTTCAATTTATAGTTTAGTTTTGAATGTTTCAAGTAAAAAATTATCCAGCTTTGAAAAATTGAATTCTTGAATTTCAATGACCGGGAAACCCTAGGAAATAGCATGGAATCTTTTTCTTATATTGTAGTGGCCACCCTGGTCTTTCACGAGCGATGATTATCAAATTATTGTTGACCCGTGAAATCCGAATTCCGTCGATTCGAGGTACGTCTATTGCGAAGCAAATAGCCATTTATGGTAATAAGCCAATTGAAAAAGCAAGAGGAATGTTATGTAAAGAAACATTACTATTTTTATATGGATACAACATCGTAGACAGTGTGAGTACTGAACCTAAGTGAGTGAGTGTAGAAGGAGAGGAGGTTCATAGCAGGATTTTTTTTTTGAAGAGTAGAGGATACATGGAATTTATCCGTCCGCAGGTGGTTATAGGTCAGTACCGGACTATGCTGTGCTGCTATTAGTTACTTTAACCCGAATACTAAAATAACTATTAATGACTTATGTAACAAAACGAAGAAAAGTGCGCGCGCCATTCAGCGAATTGCAAATTTAATATCTGGATAAGTTTCCTGATAAATTTTCTGATTAGGGGCTCACTGATAAGTTTTCGTAAGTTATTCTACAATGACTGACGTGACACCACCCATCCAAAGTTTGACAATGAAAATTTTCCGTGTTCGAACTAAGGAGGGCAGGTGTCACTTGTTCGGGTTAATCTGCTCTCAGATTTTTCTTAGTTTCTAAATTTTTATTCCAATTGCGAAAGGTTGACTTTACCCAGAACAAACTTGAATAAACAGTATCTGTGAGATTATTTTAATAAATTTCTTTGTAAATATGTGGTATGCGCACTTTTCGGAAAGAAAAACTTAAACGTGTTGACTTAATATACTCGACGTGAAAGGTACGCTTAGGTTCCAAGGTTCGTGCTCAATTAATTAGTGTTAAATTAAAGAGAGACGGTACGGGCGAGACGATGAGAAGCAAAAAAACCGAAAGTAAGTCGAAAGTACTCGATAGAATAAGGAATATCGTTCAAGAGTCGCTAGTACCAGGAGTAATGAAAAGAAATCTCGTGTTTCTATAATATGAGAGTGATTGTATTTTGAAGCGCCTAACGCCTGATTTAACGCGCCTTGGTACCTTTGGAACATCATTTACTTGGATACTCCCACGTTGTAAAATATATTACGCCTGGCAATCTTGATAACAAATATATGCCTATACGCAAAGGGAGATCGAGACAATAAATGTAATCCTGTTACACTGAGACTACTGAGTTTTCTTTTTATTTGTCAAACCCGAAGGGTGCTGGCTACCGGAGTATATATATATAACTATCTGTTGGACCGAAAACTCACTCGCATCATTTCAAGTTTCATACATTTCTATCTAGCGTGAATTTAAATAAACTACCTCTTGCAGTTTGAATTTCCCGCCGTGTTACTCGAGGTTATGTTTAAGCCTGGCCTTCTGTAATCCTGGCGTGAAATTTAAATTACATTTTTTTTGCTTCAAAAGTGTTTGAGGTTTAAGGTGTTAATTTTGGATTCTGATAGCTGTATATAGTACTGGCCTGTACTGACCTGTAGCACATGGATGCGTGAGCCGAGCGATTGTGGACTGTGATTAAAGAAGAGATAAAAAAAAGTAGACGCGATTGATATTGAATTATTGAAATTGATTTAATGAAATTATTATTTTTGATGGTAAAATATAATCGGTGATGTGTGCGTGTGCGGGGGGCAGGCGATATCGAAAGGCAGTGAGAGCTGGCGACGAATGACAATCCGCCATTTCGGTAACTTTCATTTAACGTCCATGTGTTGTGGGTCAGAGCACCCTGATGAAAAATCTTGTCGATCCCAATTTCCCATTCTTTCATCCAAAAATTGCTTTTTTCGAGCCCAGCCCCACCGACGCACCACCACCACACTACTATATGCCGGCCAGCATTCGACCCCAAGATCGAGATTCGCTCCTCGACCTTCCCAGATCATGCATTCATTCTTTTCGATCCTACAAATTGCAAACTTTTTTTATTTTAAAAGTCTATTCCAGCTTTTGCAATTTAAATTTCGCGCCAGAATGGTCTCAAAATTCGAAGTTATGTTTAAGTGTGGCATTACGTCATTTTGGCGCGAATTTTAAATTGCTTTTTTGTTCACATTAACAGTCAGAATTGAAATCCTAACTTCTTAAATAGCAATTTGTAAGGGTCTTTAGTCTAACTAGAAGTTTAGAGAGGAGAAAAAAATTTGTTGGATCGAAGGAGGTCGGGATCTTGGTGTGGGCTGGATCAGGAATTTACTGTCCATAATCCAGTACAGACTACAATTTGTAACCGATTTTAATGTTCTTTTCCCTTAGAAATGCTTCAGAACGACTTCGGGATAGAGTTTTTTTATTTCATACCGTGGAATTTATTATTTTATTGAACGTAGGCATGATTTATGCATTTTATCGGCGTCTTTCTAGTTCTGGAAGTAGCCGTTTGTATAGCAGGAGGACAGCGAACACGTATGTGCGGCGTGGTGCAGAGTACAATAAAAATATGATCATGAGATGATCATAATAGTTCTCCGCGTATGCGCATTCGCCGCCGCCAACGTCTTTTTACTCCTAGGTACACAATATACTGTAAACAAATGTAACGTAAAGAATGACCGTCTACACAATAGGATTTTTGTCGCTGAAGAAAAGACTGAAATAAACGCAATGGGAATCATACTGAATGCAGATGCACCCAGAGAATATAAATATTTTATTCAAGATTCAACTTAATTGATATAAAAAAATTATATTAACAAATACTTGTTTGCAGTACTGAATAGCAGAAAAATTTTTTTTCTTCACAGAAAATGCTATAATTTTCTATAAGAATGATATTCATAGTGGAAAATAACTAAGTATTGACAATTAATATTGTTATACATTTTTTTCATGAGCAAATAATCAACTTTTGTATTTTTTCAGTTATATAATAATTGTTCTCATA
Source organism: Andricus grossulariae (assembly GCA_011634705.1). Classification (NCBI taxonomy): domain Eukaryota; kingdom Metazoa; phylum Arthropoda; class Insecta; order Hymenoptera; family Cynipidae; genus Andricus; species Andricus grossulariae. The sequence goes on from JAABKJ010004383.1 coordinate 12,133, forward strand.
ATCCGATTAAAAATTTGTTTCAAAATGGTTGAAGTTCATTAAAAATTAAATAAATTAAATATTTTTAATTGTCAATAACAAAATATCCCCCCCCCCCTAAATCATCTTATGTGCACGTAAATTGTAATATTCTAGTAGGAAAATGCGTCAGAAACTCTTGATTTTTATTGTATAATAACAAATTTATAAACAAATTAAAAAATGAGACATATTTCTGTGAAATTTTTGTTTTGTTTTACTGAATCATGTGGTAGACACGTGAATAGTAATTTCCCATTAGAAAAAGTGTCACTAATTCTCAATTGTTATTGTTAGTAACAAATATTATCAAAAATTCAAAAATTAAGCATTATCCTGATAAGATTTGTATTTATTATGAATAATTAATAATCAGTAACAATAAATAAACCACTTGTTTAAATTCGTGATCCTGTTTTGCATTTTAAAGATTATTAAAATGATTCGTAGTGAAGAAAATGATTATTTTTTATGGAAAACTAAATATGATAAATATTTTATTCACAACTATAACAATTCTTATTTGTTAATAAAAATACTTATTCATATTTAGTAATGTATATTTATTAGTTTAAGAATCTCTCTAAAGATGCTTTGAATTAATTACATCAGAAAAAAATTAGTAAAAACAAAAATAGCTAAGAGCTGTTGACACATTTATATTTGATTATCACATGATTTAGAGGGAAAAAGAATTTTCTCCTAGGGGGAAATGTGTCATTAATTAATTTTGTTTTAATGCTTGATGTTAACAATAATTGAAGTTTACTGAAACATTTTTCTGATAAAATATGATATTCAACTGTCTTTCACATGATTTAGTAAAAAACATAATTTTTCCGATGGAAAATACCTTATTTTTTAAATTTTTAATTGTATTTCTGTTTAGCAATAACAATGTAATTTTTTCGGAAAATGTTTTTCCGACAGGATATAATGCATTAAAAAATTTTCGTATATTATTTGTTATCTAGAACAAATATTTCATGTAATATTAAATTTTGTTTTTTTATTTTGAAAAAAAATGCTTATAACAATAGTGATTCTTAATATTTATTTATTTCTCCTTATAAATAGTATTCTTCAAGAAAATTACAGTATTTTCATTGAAGACGATAATTGTTTCTGCTGTTGAAGTACTGCAAACAAGTGATTGTTTATTTAATTTCGTTATAACAATCAGGTTGAGTCTTGAACAAAATATTTATGTTCCTCCAGTATATCTGCATTCATTATGGTGCCCAGAGAGTTTATTCAAGTCTTGTTCTCAGCGATAAAAATTAATATTGTTGATATAGTAATTTTTACGCTGCATTTCAAAGGTTCTATAAAGTTGAGGGCGCTGTTGTTTCCAATACAATTTATATTGGATTTTGAAGCTTCGGGAGTTTGCCATCCAAGATAGAACCTTGTCATTTGGACATGTCGATTTGTTTAAATAATAAATTTCACAAAATAAAATACAAACATCTAGCCTGAAGTCGTTTTGAAGAATTTTATGCTGAGTATTTCTAAAAAAAAGAACATCAAAATCGCTTAAGAATTGTAGCTTGTAGTGGCCTCTGTTGACGAACAGTATCGGGACACTAACTGGGTGAACTGTTGAAAATTAGCTTTAACTTTGAATGGTGATAGCGCCTTTCAAAATATAGATACATTTTTTTTCAAAAAAAAAACCTTCGGAAAACTTATTATATTCTTATTCTTATTATATTCTGTTAATGCCCTAGTTCGTGTGGATATTGAATTATCACGTGAGAAAGACAAAAATAAAATTCCCATTTTTAAAGAATTTTGTACTTCAACTTCAATTCTTGGCATGTACTCGGACAATGAATTCATTAATTTGATATTTTACAGAAGTGATATTTAGGATTTTACCTTTCATTTGAGCCATTAAGCACTGGGCTCATTCCAAGAGTTTGAAGTCCTTAAACACCGGGAAATTATTGTTGTCTTTCTCACGTGATAATTCAGTATTCACAAGGCCAAATTATACTTCAACTAAGGCTCATTTAACGCAGATTTTTTTAAGCATTCCAACGTGTTGAAAAAATATTGTTATCTATATTCTGGACGGCGCTATCACCTTTGAAAGCCAATGCTAATTTTTAATAGGTCACTCGCTTAGTGGTCCGATACTATCCGTCGGATAGTATCGGAAGAGTATCAAGAGTATCTTCCTGATTCAGCCCACCGTGCGCTGAGCTAATTCGGCAAGGTATCCCTTGTGGATTAACCTTACCTATATGTGGTGTAACCGGCCTGGTGTTGGTTGGTTCGCAGGATCAGAACGAGTCGGCAGCCATTCTCAAGATCAAGGAGAGCATGCAGGAGGAGGCCAAGAGGTTTGAGAAGGATTCAGATCATCCAGATTATTTCATGCAATAACTCTCCAAGAGTCGTAGGACCTCCGCTCCAGACCAAATTAACTTTAACGATTTCAAAGAAAAACTGATAAAACTTTCCCACCCCGCCGCCACCGCACCCCCTTTCGATTCGTCGAGTCCTCCGTGAAAGAAGCACAACAAATCATTCCTTCGATCCTCCTTTCGAGAAATGAAAAATGCACGGATAATATGTATAGTCGATAGTCCCGATGTCACCCACAACTTCCTTCCCATTTCGAAATGACTAAAATATCAATATCTTGTAACTTGTCTATTCGATTCCGGATCAACCTCGTCGACGCTTTTGTGTTATTTAAGAAACCCCTTCGGATTCGGCCCAACGCACAATTTTTCCGAGGAAAACATATTATTCAAATCAAACTATGATCATTTTTCTGTTGGAGTGAAGAAAAATTGTTTCCAGGATGGTGGAAGGTATTATATACGCACAGTCCAAAGAATTCAAGTATTAAAACTTAAGTTACTCAAGCGTGCAGGTTTGCTAATCTGCTTTCCATTTTGTTGTCAGATATCCAAGATTAGCAAATTGTGCTTCCTTAGATAACTATCAGTTAGTTACTAAATAATCAATATTTGCCGTCCTCGAGAAACAATTTTTCAGAAACCATTACCCTTCGAAAGACGTACCTCTCTCAAAAATACACGTTTGCAATGTGGCAAATTCTTAGTAGATTTTTATACTAAAAATAAGATACACTAAAGATATCTTGAGAGGACAATATTTCGAAGAGTAGTATTTTATTGCTGACAATCTGGACCTTTTCTATCCACTTTGAAAACTTGAGATCTCTCCAGCTTTTCTTTTAGGGAAATTTCTAGGGGAATTTAAATGTTTAAACATTTATATTTAAAATAATTATATTTAAGGCATTGTATTTAAAGAAGAACTGAGAGCTGGTGAAGTGAAATTTTGTCATTGTGAGTAGATGAGTTTCAGAATTGTTTATCCGTTTCCGGGGGAAGTACGTCGATTTAGATGATGATTTCCGGTCCCAACTCCGTATCCTTATCGTCGTGACGTTTACAGATTTGATAAAACTGGATCGATACCGATAGCTTTAGAAGAGTCTGTCCGGAGCTATCCAATGAATGTATGTGATCATGTGTATAGCTCGAATCGAAGTATTTAATCGGATCTCTTGAAATCAGCGGTTTTCGTATTCCACAGTTCAAAAAAAAAAAGAGTCATGGCTTTACCCAAATTCCGAAAAAAAGTGCCATTTTTTAAAAAATATCCGCTGAGGTGAGACAAATTCTTGTGCAATATGCGGACCGTGCAATCTGATTATCGCTGATCTCAAGCCTCATATTCCATTTTCTGGCATCGATTATTAAGGAGAAAATTATAGAGAAAATCGTGGAAGAAATCGTGCCAAAAAAATGACTTCGTATTTAATAGAGCAAAGGGATTCGCCTCAAATGTAGCGCGGTACGGGCATTGGCCAGTGTGCGTTATACCGCATTAGTGAATTTACATAATGACAAACGATTTTCTTTAATCGCTCAGGACTGCCGGTATTTCTCATTTTTGACAACTGTGCGTCTGCACGATTTTTCAAATTTTAATAAAATCTTACATTTTTTTCACTTTTCATTTCGTAGACTTCAGTTTTCAAATCCTTATTTGTCACATTTGATTGTAGACTTTTCATTTTTTAGTCGTCTCATTACAGACTTTAGAAAATGAAAATATTATAATTGAAACAAAAGTAGGTCAGAATGAAAAGCGAAAAAGATTTTGTAATGTTTTTAGTAACGGAAAGTATTTTCATTTCCAGAATGTTTATTGTATAAAGATATTAGGTGAACATAAAAATGAAAATATATATTCCTTGGAAAATTAAATTATTAAATAATAATTGCTGTAATGAAAAATCGTGCAATCGCATTTACTTGTAAAAAAAACTAAGAGTAAACTATCTCTAAACCTTTTGTATTCGACCAAGTATACCAAAAATAGATAAGTTTTAAGGAACTGTGTTTTTTTGGAATTTGAGAATTAATATCACGGTGGGAATTCGAATTGTTAAGTAAATATAATACCAAAAACCGTTAAAGTTCAAGGGACAAATTTGTAATGGAAAAAAATCTGAACGCTGCGATACATGTAAAAATTTATCGACGAGAAATCGTGAAATCGATTTTAGTGACTGCTGATGAAGGGGAAAATACGGGCAGTCCGTTTCAGTTTAATTTTTATTTTTATTATAGTTTTTTTTTTTTTTTTGTAACGAGTGTGCGTAAAATTCATACGGAATCCTTGCAATAAGATGCTCAGTAATTGAGAATTTTGTTACGTATCGCTCGTCCTAGTACTGTTAATAAGTGTTCTTTTAATTACAAATGAAAAACGCGATATTTATTTACATTTTAATTTAGTTCTCATATAAGGTTTTACGAAGAATCGCGAACGAATCGAAGTATTCCTTAATGACAAAATATATTGTAAAGTACGAAAGTAGGAGCGTGTACGTAAAATTGATACGTATATGCTTTTGTATAGTTCCGTTTGCGGGTAAGTTTGCCTTTTCAAGAAACTTGAGTTTCCTGAATCTTGAGTCCATGAGAAATGTTAAATATTTAAATTAAAAACATAAGTAATAAATTTAAAAATTCCACTCATCGGAAAAAGTATTAGTCTTTATTAAATGCGAAAAGTAAAATCAAACTTAAGTTAAACCTAAGCATTTTGTGATTAATTTTGTGTAATGAATCATAAATTATTACACTTTTTAAATTTATAGTAGTTATATTAGTCGATATTATTATCACTTGCCAAATTATTGTTTTTCTTTGATATAAAAAACTTAAATTATTTGTGGTATAAATTATTGTATTATTTATCTTTAACTGTACGGATTTAAAAAGAAAATTGAATGTATATATGCAGCTTTCAGTGGAATGATAATACTTACTGATTAGTAAGTAATAATTTAATTAATGGATATTTCTCTTTCCTGGGACTCTGGATTTATGGGCTTAAGTTTTTAGGTTCGTTTTTAAGTGCCTGTGGTTTGGGCATTTTTCGTCGAGAACGGCAATCTTTGGAGTTCAAAATATTGTATCGTATATAATTTTTTTTCGTCAATTTACATCGTTCTGAAAATTTAAAAAAGTACGTATTCGTGAATTGGGGGATATTTAATTTTATCGTCGGAACTCACTGATTGACATTTACGCTACGCTCGAAGAACTTAACCTGGGTATATTTAAAAATAAATAAAATGATTGTAAAAATAAATGAATAACTTGCATTAGACAAAAGTCTGGATTTTTTTATTAATTAAAAGAATTGATAAAAAATATAAACTTTTATGTAAATATTTGAATTTTTGAAAATTTAAAAAAATTAAAAGATATATGAAAGGGGAAATTCGAGTGTAGCGTTTCTTGTCGATGAGTTGAAGGCTGATGATTGATTTATTAAAAAATGAATCTATCGCCAGCCAAATGATTGTTCCTCAAATGATACGAAATTTTTTTTGTCGTTATTATTACATACGCAATCATATTGTACACTGAGACGAGCTATAAGCGTGCGCAAATTCACGCATTCTCTTTAAATTCATGCATAATTATCGACATAATTGTAGGTATCTATACGAGTATAGTTCAGTAGCGTAAACAATAATTACGAGATAATAAAATAAATGTCATCTATCCTACCCTGTTTCGTATTTTTGTCTACGATTTCCTATTTGTATTGCGAATTATAACCATCCACCGCAGCTATACACTTTCGCCACGAGAAAATAAATAAAGGTAAGTGGAAATTAAATTAAATTTCGTTTTAATTATACAAATTATAGTAAAATATTAAAGAGGATAAGAAAATAATACAATACCTTTCTACAAATGACAATTACTTGTGGGCTATTACTTATGGGTATCATTTTGTATGACTGCAGAAAATACTCTTCCATTTTTTACGATAATATTTATATTCTTTTATAAATATTTTGTAAATATTTTATAACTATGAATGATTAATTTAAAAATTCAAGAATTTGAAATCATAAGAATACATTTGGTTAAATAATAATAAAAAGCATTTCAATAAAATAATTACATGATGTTAAGATTAATGGTTTTATTTCAAAAAGAATGTACCACTGGAACCTGCATTTGTGCCCGGTTCGGGCCTGGCCCGCAGTTACTTTCGACACAAATCCAGGGACCCCGAACGTAAACAGGTAGGGCCGCTTGAACGATATCTGTCGACTTTGGAGGCATGACGCAACCTAATGCAACTAACGCGCTGAGAGTGCAGCCACCGAGCTGCTTGTCACGCTTGACTAAGCACAAATTCAGTTTACGGAAGTCCAGGCTCCAGTGTAAATTAAAATAATTTTTTTTGTAGATAGAATGACAGTTTTCGATCTGCCAGACCTGAACAAAACTGGTTTTTATTTTTGATCTCTGAAAAGTTTCTCTCTAGCTCGAGAGGAACTTTTTCACAGCTAAAAAATAAATACCACTTTAGGTGTGGATTGGCAGATCGTTCCATCGACAAAAAATTATTTCAATGCCCTAGTTTACAAACGCAACATCAAAAATTAATAAATTAAAATAGTTTACAAATTTTTGAAAAATTGTGCTTAGATTTCTTTTTTCAAACATCGTAGTTGAACCATGAAATATAGTTAAAAGCATAAAAACGGTACATTATTAATCCCCAGAGTACTTTAAATTAATTATTTATCCATTTTATTTTAAAAACAATAAAGTTTGTGACATTTTTTTAACAAGGATTGCTAAAGAACTTTCTTTCCGTTTTATGTCACTTTATTGTATTTAAATTACCATCTTAAATCCAGATTTTTACATTCTAAACGCTTCTCAATTTAAAATAGTTGATTTCTGAAAGCTTTATAAGTTAAAAACGTTCATTTGTTAAAATTCAGTTTTTTAGTTTTAAGATTATTCAACAGTTTGAAAACTGTAATTTTTAAATTGTTGCAATTTTGATTGCTTTATTGTTAATCGCTCAATAACGAAAACTTCTATTTGAAATTATCCAATATTGAAATTTTACAAAATTCGAAATGAAATAATTTCGATCAAAAACTGCTAATTTGAAATCGTAGAATTTTGGAATTCTTTCAATTTAAGGAACGTTGCCAAAAACGTGAAAATAGTGGATTCAAGAATTACATTAATTAATATAAGGCAAACTACAGGAAATTTTTGCTGTACATATTAAGTTTGGTTTCAGACTTGAACAATTTTAAAAGTTCTTAACTCCTAAATATTGAAACTTCTTTGTAGTATTTTTCAATTCAATAAGTGTAAAATCTGTAAAAACGGCAATTATTTTTAAAAATATTAGTTTTTCGTTTTTTGTCAGGCATCTAATGCTATAATACTCGCTATTGAATAATTAGTGCAATATTGTAGGATTATTTTCATATATATTTTACTAATGATTAGAGCGTAGCGTAAAATACAAAATTCCAACAACGAAAAACCCTGCTGTCCTATTCTTATTTTTTTTTCTCGAAAAACACTATTTTTTAATTTGCTTCGAAATTATTTGTCGTATTAAAAAATAGTTTGTGGATCTCTATATCTCTTCTGCATTTTTTTTTTTTTTGATTGAAACAACCTCTACAGAGAAAAATAAAAAAAGGGAGAAAATCGTAAAAAGTAGATTTTTTCAAAATCAGTGGGCACTTTTTATTTTACTTATTACAATAATCATAATCACCTTTTCCGACACTTAATACGCATAATTGGATAATTTTTGTTTGTTTTTGTATATTGTTGTAGTGATTGCTATTACAAAAAATATTTTACGTTTAAAATATAAAACATATATATATATTTAAACTATAGAATAATAATATGCAATAGTCTCAAAAAAATTACAAAAAAAGATTAAGCTTTATTAAATTAGACTCAACTTTTTTCGATTTTACAGATTATTTCATTTAGATATTTCGAAGTGTCGCGTCGATCCAAAATTTTCTATAAAAAGATGCATTTTTAGCAAAATACATGAATTTTCAACAAAATAGTTATGTTTTTAACCAGAAAAGGAATTTTTAACTAAAATGAGCAATCTTTAACAACAACAAAAAAAATTAATTTTCAAACAAGAAGATAGTTTTATACCAAAAAAGGCAATTTTTCAACAAAATACATTATATTTCAACTAAAAAAGATAAATTTTCAACCCAAAATGGAATAGTTATATTTGCAGTCAAAAATTAATTTTTAACCTTAAAAACGAATTGTCAACAAAAAAAAGAGTTGTCATCCTAAAAGATTAATTTTCCACCAAGAAGTTTGATATACTACCACAAAAGACGATTTTTCAAGGAAATTGATCAACTTTTAACGAAAGAAATTAATTTTTAACTACAATGATGAATCTTCAATAAAAAATGAAAAATAGAATAGTTATATTTTCAGCTAAAGAAAAAAAAAAAAAAAATTCAAAAAAAGTATGTAGTAGATTTTTAACCAAAGAAATTAATTTTCAATCAAATACATGAATTTTCAACTAAAAAGATCAATTTTCAACCAATTAAAATCGAATTTTCAACAAAATAGTTGAATTTTCTAGTTTTCTAGTAACTGTCATCTAAAAAAAAATGACATCGGCTCCCAGTAGGACCGCGGTAAATCCCATTCATATACATTCATATATATATACATATACATATATACATATATATATATATTTATATATATATATATATATAGAGTATTTAAATTAAAATGATGAATCATCAATAAAAGAATGTATTTTTAACAAAGTATTTTCGCTTTTATTCAAGTAGTTAAATTTTCAACGAAAAATGTAATATATTTCATCCAAAGAAGACGAATTTTCAACAAAACAATTGAAAATCATCGATCAAAAACGATTTGTTTTCAATCAAGCAGTTGCCTTTTTTAGCCAAAAACGATGAAATTTTTAAACCAAAAATAGGAATTTTCAACCGAAAATATAAGTTTCCAATAAAAAAAGTTAATATTCATACACATCGTTGAATTTTAAATCAAATACATTGACTTTTTTTAAAAACAAAATTGTCGAATTTTGAACATAAGAATAAAATTATATGTTTATTCCCTAAGATTATAAATTGTATAAATCACTTTTTCCAGGTAAACATTTTTTTAAAAATAATTGAGTACAATTTGTACAACATGTTAATTATTTTAAACACTTTTCAGAACTTTCAATTTTGTTGGGTAATTCAATCTTTTCATTTCTCTTTAAATACTAGTGAAATTCCACACGTGTCAAGTTTTTGAAAATTAATTGATATGATCAGTCACAATGAGACTGCGCCTTCAGACATTGTGAACAAAATGTAGGCCCGCGCAATAAAACTCGCGAATTTTCATTTTCGGGCATGAAAAATCAGGACGCCTGGTCAACCTACTTCAATTGTACAATAACAAAATCTTACAACAAAGATAGGGCAAATGAACTCTTGAAAGAAGTGAAAGAAAGGTTTGGACTCCGGCAAATGGTATCGTAAGCACCTACCCGTCGAGAATTGCACAATTGGCAATCGGTCGAAAAAAAGTAAGTCTCTAAGAATTGAAGGGACTGTATCGAGGTTGGGGAGAAAGAATGGATTTGGAAAGAAGAGTGAGGCTGGAGACTTGGAGTGAAAGGATAAGATGCAGAAAATGTGAGGTCAGAGGAAAGAGGGACGAGCGTGCTTATCGTGCATCGTCTCCAACCATCTCAAATGCTCCTCAGCCACCTCGGTTTTAGATGGTAGTTGTATGTTGTGTATTGTAGTAGAGGTGAGGCCTACCTCCATCCCTCCTTTTCCTCTCTCTCTCCCCTCTCTTCCTCCTCATTTTCCACCCCCCAACACCCAGCTGACGTTGGCAAAAAACCGCGGCCATGTGCACTACTGCTATCTGACGATTTTGCGAATCTAATTTTGGTGAAGATACAAAACAGCGAGTCGATCGTATCCACTCCACCGTATTTGCCTGTCAATGTCCATATCACAAATATCGTATCTAATAAAATTGATGGAACGAAATTATCGAAAATCTCGCACTTATTGTTGTTGAATACCTGATTGGTTGCATACTTCGTGAATATAACTTTAAACAACTGTCTCCAGTTTTTTTTTTTTACGAAATGTATAGACTATAGGTAACGATAAAAAATTGTCGGTCCATGGAAATTTTAAATTAATTTTGTATTAAATATTAATTTAAAGAAAATATTTAACAGGATTTAAAAATATTTCAAATGATTTCCTTAAATTTCGGAAAACAATGTCGAAGATTTCAAAGCAAAATTTTGCAAGATTACAAAATTTTAGAATAAATTCGAATAAGTTTAAGAGATATTTAGAAGTTTTGAAAGGATACGACAAACAATTTTTTTAAACAAAATGTAGATTTTTCAAGAGTTCTAACAAAGTTTAGAAGCTTTTAATAATTTGAGTCAGTTTAAAAGATATTTAGGAATTTTGGGGATTTTTAATAGATTAAAATTATTTTAAAACTTTGAAACATTTCCGAACATTTATAAAATATTCTTAAATTTCTTCCAAGTGTCAAAAAGTCTTAAATATTTTTCAAATTACTCAAATTTTTCCAACAATTTTGTAAAATCCTGTAAAATAAGAAAAAATCTTAGAAATTTTCTGGATCTCATTTGGTAGAAATGTCTCCTCTTTTTTTTTAAATTGAAAATGTTTGGTTTAAAATTAAAATCATTTTTGGCTGAGGATTCAACAATTTTGTTGAAATGATGAATTATGATGAATCCAAATCTTTTTGATTTAAAATTTTTAATATTTTTGAGTTTATATATAAACTATTTTACGTATTTTTATTTTAGAATTAATCTTTTTTCTTGAAAATTAAATTACTTGGTTAAAAGTTAAACTACTTTGTTAAAAGTCGACTTGTTTGGTTGAAGATTCATAATTTTTGTAGTTCAAAATTAATCTCTTTGGATGAAAATGTAACCATTTTATTGAAAATTTGTCTTTTTTGGCCAAAATTAATCTTCTTGGTTGAAACTTTTATCTTTTTAGTTGAGGGTTCAACTACTTTGTTCAAAATTTGTTTATGTATTCAAATGTTTACATGTTTTGTTGAGAATTCTTTTTTGGTTGAAAATTAATCTTCTTGATAGAAATTTATGTATTTGGTTGAAAATTCAATTATTTTGTTGAAAATGAACTTTTTAGTAGAAAATTCATATATTTGAGTTAAAAAATTTAACTTTTTGTAGAAAATTCGTCTCTGCTGGAAAATATTTAATATTCTTGGTTAAAATTGAAGTTTGTTGAAAAGTAATCTTTTTTGGTCGAGGAGTCAACTATTTTATGGGAAATTTGTCTTTTTTGGATGAATTCTGTTTTTTACTAACAATAACAATTTTTTCGGACTGAATTAATCTTTTTTCTTTGAAAATTCAACTATTAGGTTAAAGATTAATTTTTTTGTTGAAATTTTGTTTTGACATATGAAATTTTCAAAAATCTTACTCAATTTTCTCAAGATTGTATGAATGTGTTATTTTGGTCATACGGTCCATTAAAATTAATGGTGGATTCATATGAATTATTATAAATTTCATGGATTCTTTCTTTTATGATTTTATTTTTTATTATTATTTATATTATTATATATTTTATTTTCTCAAAAAGTTGGTCTAACAAAAGGTCTTATTGATAGATGTGTAAAATTGAGCGATATTAAATTCCGCAAAGAAAATTTAGATCAACTAACAATTACTCTCATGCAAAATAATTACCCACTTCAATTAATAAATAAAATCATAAAAGAAAGAATCCATGAAATTGATAATAATTCATCTAAAAACACAAAATGGAATGAAAATCACAATAAATTTGAACTTAAGGTATCGCTACCATATGTT
>JAABKJ010004384.1:0-24440 GCA_011634705.1 Andricus grossulariae
ATTCCTTCGGGACCATCCCTGGACAATTGTCCGCGACTGCTTATTAATTATTGTAACCATATTCAGCAGAAACCCTTTGTACAGGGACCCTCTATCCGCATATATATATATAATCTGTTAAAATTATTAAAATACTAATATTTTTAATAATGTGTCTCTGTCTCCAGTGAAAAAAGAAGAAAGTGTAGATCCACGCTTAAATAAGAGTGTTTTGATAAAATTGCGTTTAATTGATCGAATGAAACAATTAATAGTTTAGATGAATGTCCCTGTCAGGATAAAAAAAATATTTTATATATCTTCACATCAGTTGATCCATTATACAAATAGAACATTTCAGTTTTCATTTATCTTTATTAAAGCTTTCGCGTATGCTTACATGTACACGATTAAAAATGTATGTGATTGCACAAGACGTTACGTTATAAATTGTAATGTTAAATTGCACTTAACGTATATGATTCTACTACCACCATTATTTTTTTTTGACATCATCTTATAGAAATGAGGAAAAGGTGGGGAATAGGATATATAATCGCGGGTCATCTATCAAAGTGCTTATTTCATTTTAAAAAATGAAGCACGTTTTCGGTACTCTCCTCTTGACCCTTGTGATTTTCTTCAATTCTGTTGGTAAGTATATTCTTTAAAACCTTAAGTTTCATCAGGGAAATTTCTGTCTTTCGCTTTATTTCAGCAAACTTCGACAGTGTATTGCTTTTCAAATAGAAACATTTTGAATAAGTGCAACCAATATTGTGTGTTTATTTGTACGCCACCGACGGATAGTATCAGGTCACTAACCAGGTGACTTCTCAAAAATTATCTTTGACTTATAAAGGTAATAACGTCATTCTGAATATAAAAAAAAAACATTTTTCTTCAATTCGTTGGAATTTTAATTAATTCTGCGTTAAATCAACCCTAGTTGAAGTAATTCAGATTTGCAGGCGTTACATTATAACTTGAGAAAGACAAACATAAAATTCCGATTTTGAAGGAATCTTTTTCTTCAACTTCAGCTTTTCACAGCAGCTAAGGAAATGAATTTATCGACTTGATATTTCTGAGCACTGCTTTTTTTATATTACCTCTTATTTGAGTTATTTAAATTGAGAAGTCTTCACGGTTCATAAAATAATAATTTTTATGTGCGAGCGTGCTAAATTTAAAATACATTACCGTACCGTCCAATGTGGTTAATTCAATGTATTTTAAATTTAGCATGGTTTGTAAAAATAATTAATATTTCTTGAACGCTTGAAAGATTTTTCAATCTTTAGTGGCTTAAATAAAAGGTAAAATTCTGAAGATTGCTTTTGTGAAATATCAAAATAATACATTCATTTTTCTAGCCCCTGTCAAGAGTTGAACTTGAAGTACAAAATTCCCTAAAAATCGGAATTTAGTTTTGTCTTTCTTGCGTTCGAAGTCAAGGCTAATTCTTAATAGATCACCCAGTTAGTGGTCTGATACTATGCGCCGGTAGTGTATACATTTATAGGAATAAAATAAATAATATTGCATGAAAAATCATTTTCATGAATATTGAATAATATTGCATATAAAAATGGAAGACTCCACCACAATGAGACAGTAAAATCCTCAAAATCGATACTATGTCATAAAAGTAAAGAAATAGGATTTACCTCATTTCCCATTAGATTTTCGAACGACGTTAACAAAAGTAATACTTAAAAGCTGTAGATCTAGAAACACAACACCTTTTCCGTTTGCCACTTTCTTTACACAACCAACGGTTATGAAGAAAAATGAGAAAAGAAGAACAAAAAAATGGATTGCAATTCAAAATCCTTTAAACAAAACCTAGCAATGTTTTCTCTGACCACGTCTTGAGATAAGCAAACAGATTTTTGTAGTACGATCATACATCACCTTTACAATTAATTTTTAACCCAATTTATAATATTGCTTCTCGCCTGTTTACAGAATCAAGTTCCGATGAGAACTGGGAACAGCACTTTCCGCCGAATTTTCCAGACCATCCAGAAAATATCAATAATGGTCCTGTAAATCATCAAATCCATAATAATTCTAGAAATGGAGCTGCTCTAAACAATCTTACAACTAGGCCTAATTTAAATATTCGAACTAGGTATAATGATCGAAGAAATACTCCGTCCCCCTGCTAAAAAACATAACAAGAAAGGCGGTGTTGCAAACAAAATCATTAACGCATGTTTCTTCAAACTGCCTAAATACCCTGTTAATATATATTTGAGCCATCACAATCAATTGTACTAATTTATGGAAATTTTAATTTTCAGGTTTTTCAAAATTTGTTCATGAGCTTTGCAAAAAAATTTACCTTTAAATAACTTTTCCCCAATGCCCGCGCCGGAACTTACGACTTACACGTTAATTCAGACGGATCTAAATTGGCCTTCACTCGATTTGTGACGTCACAGTAAAGCAATGTGGCATTTAGTTCTCTAAAGAACTAAGTAATATGCGCATCTCCAGCATACCCCTTCTCCCTGAAACTGCGCATCGCAGCATAGATTTTTCTAAACGAACGTGGTCGCTCGTGCCGGCCCGGTAATTGGGGAAAGCATCGTGTGCTCGCGTAGCAAACTTCATGCTCGTTGGTAATCACTAATCGACGCTGTATCCTGCTTGTTGTACAATCTACTGTTAACTGGGCGATCCACGGATCGTCCTCATACCTGTTACTGACCCTCGTGCACCACCCGTGGTGATGACAGACAGTCCCCCACTATCAGCGCACTTTACCCATCTATTAGTTTCCTCACTCGGGAAAATCTATATCCGGAAAGCAATTCATTAGCCTTGTTTTAAAGAAACCACCTGATTTTTATTTAAACACCTTAATCGAAAATGTAAGCAGAAATCCATAGTTGTTTGAAACATTTCTAACAGGCCAGAAAGCCCATATGATGATACAAACTGTAAGCTGTAACATTGTACGAAAAGTATTTTTTCACACAAAAAAATGTTGAAATTGTACCGAATGGCAGCTTTCCCTTTTTCATCAAAGATAGTTTCTTCAGTTCTTGCCTATAAATTTCATTATAGAGTGAAAAATTAAAAACTGCTAATCTTGCGCTTGGAAGAAAGCAAATTTTGATCGGACCGGAAAGTCGGGAAATCGTTCAGAAAACAGTTTGTTGGATTCAAAAACAACTTAGTATCAGTGCGCAGGTGCTGAGAAACTGTCTGACATCACCACGGGGGTTCACGAGGGCCAGACAGTGCGTACAATCTTGTCCTGAAGCAGGTGTGTGGACGAGTCGTCGACTGCCCCTTCTAACTTGGTTGGTCTATAATATTCTATCTCATCTTTTTACAGGACAAATGGGCAGTTAGACGACCAGAACTTGTTGGCGGGAAATGTAAATCATCAGGCAAATAACAATCATTTTCATGTACAGGATACATACAATGATGAACCTCTTGATATGGAAATACAACTTTTACATCTTCCAGTTTTGGGAAATAACCTTGGAGGTTCATATAATGACATGTTTCGAAACCAACCTGTGATACGTGGCATACGCATTGATCCCTCTGAGAATACCCAAACACCTCTTGAAGGCTTTCCAATTGCACGTAGTCGTCCTGCACAAACCCCGAGACGCATTCCTCGCGTTCACCGCTTTCCCAATACTCCCCGTTCACGTGGAAATCAAAATGAATGAAGACCAAACAAGAAATTTTTGTCAGAAATATTGAAAATTTCAAATGTACCTAAATTATTTAATGTTTATGCAAATAAAAGAGTTATACACTGATTTTAGGATTGTTTCTATTATTAGATTTAGTTTTGTGTATTTTACTTATTTGAGTAAATAGTTTCAGTTTCGTTACTTGTAACTATAACTAGTTATAGTTACTAGATAAGTAACTTTAAGGTAAATAAAAGGTTACTTTTCTCACTTCCTGAATTTAATAATAATTTAAGAATCATAATAACTATTACACAACATGATAAATAATAATAAAATAGGCATTTGTCAAAATGAATGGAAAATACACAATATATTTCGACAAATGAACAACAATGTATCTCCATAATGAAATTTAAATTGGGGATTATAAAAAGTTCCAATTTTGGCAATCGATGCGACTCGAAGACGCGAACAAATATAGTATATACATTATAGTTATTAAAAAAGTATTCCTTATATCAACAAGATATACAACATATGTTTTCAATTATTAAATCGGTATTGCTGAATCATAAGTGGCTATAGAAGTTTCATCAATAGGTCATTCGA
This sequence comes from Andricus grossulariae, assembly GCA_011634705.1. Classification (NCBI taxonomy): domain Eukaryota; kingdom Metazoa; phylum Arthropoda; class Insecta; order Hymenoptera; family Cynipidae; genus Andricus; species Andricus grossulariae. The sequence goes on from JAABKJ010004384.1 coordinate 4,260, forward strand.
CGTGTCTTGAAGACGCAAACAAACATTTCAATCGATGCGTCTCTAGGACACAAAACAAATACTCTTCATGTAATATTGTCATGTTTTGAATACCAAAAAAGTTTTTTTTATATAGACAGAATAAGCCATTTTTTTTAACTTCATACATCGGTACTGGTGGTTCATGAAAGGTTCATCAATAGGTGAATCGGTGCGTCTCAAGAATGCAAACAAATACTCTTCATGTAATATTGTCGTATTTTCATTATCAAAAAAAAATTTCTCATATAAACAGGATAAACCATTTTTTTTAATTCATAAATCGGTGCTAGTAGGTCATAAAAGTTTCAACAATAGGTCGATCGATGCGTCTCAGAGACGCGAACAAATACGCTAGATATCGCATTGTTGTATTTTAAATACCAAAAAAGTTTTTCTTATATAAACAAGGTAAAATTTTACTTTTTAATTCTCTAAACGCAAGAAAAAACTTCTTCTAAATGAGCGATCTAGCTCGAAATTCTGTCATGTTTGAATATCAATTGGCGCTACACTTCATCGAAATTTCATGATCGTAGCTCTCTGACTTTTTGAGATATGATGAATAGCAAAAAGTTACACACACACACATACACACAAGGACATTTTTTTAAAATTTTATTTCCGAGCTCCTGGGGTCGAATCATGTCAAAATATGTGAAAAAAGTATATTTGAAAATGTAGATCATGACAAACCTTCCTCTATCAGGAAACAATAGTTTCCGACAAAATTATTAAATTTTCAAGCCAAAAAGACGATGTTTTCTATGAAACAGTTGCATTTTCATACGGAAAATATGAATTTTCAACCAAAAAGTTACTTTTAAATCAAATGAAATAGTTGAATTAAAAAAAAAAATACATCAATTTTCAACCAAAATAGATAAATTAATGAGTCGAACTTGGGTCTATTGAGTGTAAAGTTTATTTTTATCGGCTTCCAGTAATTGGTAACTTTTACTTAAATAATTATAACATTTTATCTCGGCAGGAATTAGAAGCAAAAAGATAAATTTACATGTTAATTTGGGATGCTGATCTATTTCGAAAATATTTATGATATAAAATCATAAAATTTTGAACATTTTTTAAAAATGAATCTAATGTAGTAATTATATTTAACCAGGTAATCGTGAAACTTAATTTTGATTGGTATGTATTATTGAAAAATATATTAAAAGTCACATTTAATTCTACCAATCATCTATTTTTAGTTTTCTTTTATTATTAAATGGAAATACAATAATTTTAAATTTAATAAAAACCCAAAAAAATGGCGTAACGATTACTGAGCCGTTTACCTTATATTGAAAATTTGCAATTGAAGATCCCTCAATTTTTAATGTGTATAATTTTCAAGTGACATAATTTTTAATGTCTTCTGAAAATAGTTTAATTTTACAGATTTGCGATTGAAAATTCATTACTTTTTGAAATTTATGATAAAGAAAAACTTAAATTTTGATAATTTTCAATCTCAAAATCTAATTTTACAATCGTAAGTATTCCAGATTGAAGAAGTTTTCCATATAAAGCTTTAAAATTGCAAATTTTTTCATTAATAGATTTAATACTTTCACGACGATTCATGATGATAAATTTAAATTTAAAGCTTTTTCGGGTTTCAATCGTGAAATTCACATATTTTTAAATTATTAATTACATGAATTAAAAACTCTTCAATTTTAAAGATGTATTATTGAAATTCCTAAATTTAGATGATTTTGAAGATTAGAAGTTAAGTTTTCAATTTTAAATCTTCCCAGTTGAAGAAATTGCGAATGTAAATCATTGAAATTGCGGCCTTTCTATTTGTAAATTTTGAAGATGTATAAAAACAAATGTTTACATTTGGGTGATTTTAAAGATCGAAAGTGAAGTTTTCAGTTCTAAATTTTTCAAAATGAATACATTTTTAATATGAAGCATAAAAGTCACACCATTTGTTTATCGCAAAACTTAAAAATTGCATAATTTTTATTGTAAATAACAAAAATCTTCAATTTTAAATATTCAAAATTTGAAGTACTACAATTTCGAAAAGTTAAAATTAAAAATTCTTGAATTTTGAAATGTTCACAAATGAAAATTCTTTAGTTTTAACGAATCGCAATTTGAAATTCCTACATTTTAAAGATTTTCAATTGGAACCTCTTCAATATTCAATTTGTATAATCGAATATGACGCAATTTTGCACGTCTGTTTTCCGAAATATGTGAAAAGTTGAATTTTGATGATTTAGAATGAAGAATTATTCAATTTTAAATATTTCAAATTTAAATTTATTTGACGCTATGGAATTTTATAGAAATTGTTGATGAACGTTGTTGGCTTTCGATTCAGGTGAATTGAAAACAATTAAATTATTTCAAATCAGTGAGTTTTACTAAATCTGTGAAAAGTACATAATGTATTGTCGGTACGCAGTTTTACAACTGGAAGTGTTATTCTTTGGTTAATTTCTCAGTTGTGAAAGTATATAAATTCTTCAATTTAACATTTATGTTAAATTTCATTTCATTATATCTATTAATAAAACTGGCAGTATTTAAAAAAAATGTATCGAAGTACAATTTTGTTCCCTTGAAAACCGGACTGTCGCAAAAATACGAAATTATAAAAAACCTTATTTTTGAATAATTATTCAAATATTCTTTCAAACAATTTTCCTTTTTCTTATCCACGAAATATTAATGAAAAAAATGTTACATAGTAGTAAGAAGAAAAATTGTCAAAAAACATTGCATTTAAACAATTTTTTTCTCAACATTTTTTTTAACGACATACGGTTGACAACCATTTTTTTCCTTCGATTTTTTTATACGATTCTTCTTTTAAGTTTTGTATTCCTAAGAATTGTTTAATTTTTCAATATTTTCACTTAAATTTTAAATTTGAACATTTTAGATAAAGAATTCAAAAAAATATGTAATAAATTTTCTGTTATCCTCAGGAATTATTTTTGTAATAATAAAAAAAAGTTCCCTTTCAAAATCATATTGTGGTAAAAATACAAGATTATCAAACACATTTAAAAAGAAAAAAAAATTTGAATGTTATATAAAAAATTATGTAATTTCCCAACGAAGAGCATTTTATGAAAAGATTTACAAAGTAGTACAATTTTTTGTTTTCACATCTTTAATTATTAAATTAAAATGTACTGGATTTCTCGTTATTATTAGAAGTTATGTAAGTGAAAATAAAATTTGTTGCTATAAATAAAATTGCATTATAGAAATTATAAAAAACATTTAGTTGAGAATAATTCTTCAAGTATTCTTTAAACTACAAGTATTCTTCAAACATTGTACTGTGAAATACTTTGGTACAAAAAATCAATATTTACGTTGGCAATAATGCAGCCAAGTAATAGTTTACTCTGTCGTAAAATCACGAAAATGAAAAAATGAAGAATTATTTTCCAATATTTTTTCCTCGACGTTTATTTATTAAAAACGTTTTTCAACTGATTTTTCCTTACGGAAAGTTACATTTTAAAATTATTTAAGAAATGTATATATGTATTTTATTCTGTAGAAATTATTTATGTACGTTGGAAATGTTATTCTTTTTTATAATATCTTAGTGGTGAAATTATGTAAATTCTTTGATATAAAATTGAATCTTTATTTAATTTTGATAATAACTATTGATAAATCTTGAAGTGTTCTTGAAACATTTTTTCAATTTTAACGAAGTAAAGTTAATGAAAAAACTATGAAAATGTAGTCGAAAAATGTTTTCATAAACGTTTAAACAAGTTTCTAAAAGTTGTCAGAAAACATCACAGTCGAAGAACTCTTTCAAAATTATTTTCAGCGACATATATTTACTTGACAAATTTTTTTATTACATTCAATTTTTATTTTATTTTTGTTCAATTTTTCGAATAATCTTTTTGTATAAAAAATAACCTTGAACACAATATTTTGTGTATGAGAGAAATAATGTTAAGTAACGAATTTTTCTGATATCATGAGGAATTACATCTGTGAAAGTGAAATTTTGTTCCCTTGAATATCGCACTTTAGTAAAGACACTAAATTTAAAGAAAAAACCTTGCAGTTAAATAATGGTATACGGAATAATATATATAATTCATAATTTCAAGAGATTTTTCTTCATCGACGAAAAGTTGCTGAAAAAAAATATTTATAACAGTAGTAAGAATACAAATTGTCAAGAAACATTGCATTTAAACAATTTGGTTCTTTGAAGAATTTTTTTTCTTTGATTCCTTATATACAAATTTTCCTTACAAAATTTTTATATTTGTGAAGATGTATATGTTTAAATACAAAAATTTTTTTTAATTTAAATTTTTTTAAATTGAAATGTCTTGAGTTTTCTGTTACAATTGAAACGTATATCTGTGAAAGTAAAATGATTTTAACAATCACAGTATAGTAAAAAACAAAATTTTCAATACATTCTAACTGTATAATTATTTAATTATGCTTTTGAATGTCAACATTGCAGGTGAAGAATTCATGAAAATATGTAAAAAAAATTTCTTATCATTAGATGTTATATCTTTGAAGGTGAAATTTTATGTTTTAAAAGGAAATTGCATTAGAAATTATCAAAAAACATTTTAGTCGCAAAGAATTTGTCTGTATTCTTTGACCTACAAGTATTCTCCAAAAATTATATTGTGCCATACTTTTATAGAAAAAAATTAATATTCACGTTAGCAAAAATGCAGCCTAGTAATAAATTACCCTATAGTAAAATTACGAAAATGGCGAAAATTTTAGTTGAAGAATTTTTTTTAAATTTATGTATATTGGTCATATGTCATATTTGTCATATATATGATTGTCATAAGGATAACCGCAGGATTTTGCTGGGAGCAGGTGCTAATCTGAAAAATTGCACACGTTTTCAGCAAAATTACCGTAAAGTTTCAGCTGTAACCACGTTTCACGACCGTGAGATAGGTTGTTACAGTCTGCGATAAATTCAATACGATGATTCGGCAAAAGTCTCGTGCACCTGAGGACACGGAGTGACCCAAGGACGACCGCCTTCTGCATTTTCGCCGCAAGTTTCACAGCATTTCTTTGACACGCAGGGATGCTTTTCAGGCTATTATCCAGTGAAACCTTGGCACCTCCAAGAGCGCCGGTGATCAAGAATATTGAGTTGACAGAATATTCTGGGTATAACCCTCGCAACTTCCTCAACTCCCGCTTTTTTTTTCTTTCTCCTTGGCTATGACGTTTTTGTTAACTGTTGCCGGAAATTCGATAACGAACATGGTTCGTTTCTAGAAGTCGAGGAGAACTATGTCAGGCCTCGAATGCGCAAGAGAAACAATTGTCAAGAATATAAAGTTCCAGTATATGGGGCGCTTCTCATTTTCGACAATTGACTCTATTTCCCTAAGAGCGTTTAGCAGAGCGGTCTTTGGGCTAATGCCGTGAGAGTGACAGAGATGGTAATAAAGCACTCTTAGTGCCTCGTTGTGCCTTTGGATGTAGGTCATTCCCGCATGAGCTGGACAACTACATATTATATGTCCTAGATGCTCGGGGTGTGCATGACACGCTCTGCAGCTATTATCGGGAATGTCTTGGCTCAAAATATGGCGACGATATGCAAGAGTGGAAATGACACCGTCTTTACATGCCAACATAAAACCATTCGTGCCCGACTTCAATCCGGGTGATTGAAGGAAAGCAAACGTTAGCTCATACGACATCGACTGATCCTCAGCATCTCTGTGGAAGATGCTGTGCATCCTTTTATCGAGAAGCTGTTCGCGGAAGTTTTTCTCCTGTGATTTCTTAATCCGGGCCTTCAGAAGTGTGTACTCAAGATAGGTAAGATTTGATGCATTTTGCTCACCACTGATATTAAAGTCAAGGCCGAGTGTTTCAGCAGCCTCGTCCGCTGCTTTGTACGGAAACGCATCTTTGCCCAGTCCTTCATGTTTCCTGGCCATTTTAAGAAGGTCTTGTCCATTTGCGACTGCATGTATTGTATCCAGAATAATCCTGTTATGAAGACATTCAAGATTTCGCGACCACCTTAACGGCGTGAGATGTAAGGTCGCGACACAGAAGACTTAAGGTGCATGCTTTTGTTCATGTGCATAAACTTTCGGGACCCGATGTCGAGGGATCTGAACTCGTCCTTCGTCCATGGAACCACTTCAAATGAATAGAGTACTACTAGGACAGCAAGCATGTTCGTCGCAGATACTTTGTTCCTCGCCAACAGTTCGGAAGACCCTATCCATCAGATGAGACGTTTGTATCGGCATCGGAGAGTATCCTTTATAGATGTCACGTCCTGAATTCGGCTCTGTGGCACGCCCAGGTATGTATAGGTCTCTCCAGCGCCTATGTGTCGTATAGCGCTTCTGTCGACGAGCTCAGGGTCTTCGGGGATGCCATTAATTTTGCCCTTCTTCAAATAAACCTTGACGCATTTCTCTAACCCGAACTCCATTCCAATCTCTTGAGTTTACTCTTTGACAATGTCTAGAGTAAGATGTAGTTTCTGTCGATTTTTAGCATAGATCGTAAGATCATACATGTAAAATACATGAGTGACCTTATGCTTTCGATTTCCAGGTTTGCCGCAAATGTACCTTTCGGAATGGCGGAGTACGAGAGATAGTGGCAATAATGTGAGGCAAAAGAGGAGTGTGGTGATGGTGTCGCCCTGAAACACACCTCTCTGAAAGGTGACACTGTTAGTGATCACACGATGTGTTCCAGATGAGTTAGTAAATCTGGTTTACCGAAGCGGCATGAATCTCTCTATGCACCACACGATGTGTGGATGAACCCTTAAGCCTTCCAACAGACAGATGAAAAGTCTATGGGAGGTTGGATCAGAAGCTTTTCAGTAAGAGCACTGTGTGCCCTTCCACCAACCATTCCGGAATAGGCTCTTCCGACTTTAGATATGAGGTGAAAATGCGGGCCGGATGCTGGTGGGTTTAAGGAAGCTTTTTCCACCAGAAGGTCTTGATACCATCTGGTCCCGGAGCGGAATAGTTCTTCATGCCTCTCAATACGTTTTTCACCTCCGCGGTAGTGATAGGTGGCCATTCCTCCTCAAGTGTTATGAAGGCACTGCACAGTTTCTTAAAGCTATTTATATTCTTTGAGTTTTCTTTCAGTGGATGCTGGACTTCGTAGACTTCTCCCCAGAAAGCCTTGACCTCCTCTGGTTTATCTGATGTTATGTAGTCAATTACACACTGAATGCGGAACGTGTACTGTCTTGCCCAGCCTATCCTTGTGCTGAGTTGATGCATTCCTCTTTTGGTCTTATGATCAGCCGCTGTTTTTGTTTCACGGTTTGAATCTGCCAAAGCTCTCGCTGCATTATACACACTACAATTGATAGTCCAGAGGTCCGGTTCTTCGGGAAAATCTCCACGAAGCTCGTCATCTAGTTCAGCCAGATCTTGGGTCTCAAGAGAAACCTGAATGTTGATGTTTCTCCGGGTCCTGAAGCATCGCTCTTCCTCTCTTGGATGCCTTCTCGCGGTTGGTTTCAATGTCGCCTCTCTTTCTCTGTTACCGGCTTGTACCGACTGCGGTTGAGTTGCGCTCCTCTTATATAAACCCTTTTCCGGAGCACGGTTTTGCAGACATTTGTGCGAAAAATATAAGAGTTCTAGGTGTTTCTCATACCACTGAATATGCAGTCGCGCTATGTAAAATTTTCGTTCAGGGGCCATACTGATATCATAGCACTCCAGCAGGTCGTACCTGAGTCGATCCATCCACTTAAAAGTAATAAGATTCTGCCGGTCAATCGCATTTACTCCGTCTTGATTGGTTCCCCCAACTCTGGGATAGTCGTCATTGTTGTGCGACTCATTGTCAGGAGCCCTGCGCGTTCGATTGTTTTGAACCGCACTTACTACAACTATGTTTAGTGTTATCATTGTTGTTTCCACAAGCAGCTAGGAAAGGGTTGGTTCATCCTTGTAGAGCCCCGCATGCAAGAATAAGGCTGCATACTCTGAGAGATCGCCCGGTATCCCAGAGTCACTGTTTAAGACACCTCACCCAGGTGCCATTCAGCTTTCTGCACGGTTGTCACGCCTCCGCTTAGAGGTTATTTTTTTGGGACCATCCCTGGACTGCATTTTTTTTATGGACATTTTTTTACAACACCGCCTTTTTTTGATAGGGAGATGGGGATAGGGATAGGGGGATGGGGAAATTACGTCCTCCTGCAATTGCGTATAAAGCAAATTTATTTGGAATCTTCCCCGGTTTGTTCAGGTCCGAATCCATGTTCGAATTCGGATTACTTGATTCTGTAAACAGACGACAGTAGTCAGTACGAGTGAGTATCACTGAGTAGAAGGAATACGTTCGCGTAAAGAGCGTTTACACCTCGGTTCACACACGCGCAAAGAATATTAACGTATACTGCGCGCATGCACACGATTTATAAACAGAGTAACGTGGTTGCGTTTAACGCTACGTTTAAGGTACGAGAACGTTCGTTATTGTTGTGCAATTATTTGAAAGTATTGTTGAATTAAGAAGTGGATTCAATGTGTGTAAGCAGCAGTGAACATCAAGAGTTCGAGCCAAATTACTTTTGTTTGCTGTTGCGCTTGCACATATCGGTTCAGAATCATTTTCCATGACACCGAAATCATAACCTCACTTCATAACCTATAAATTACCGACAGATTAGGAAACTTTACCATAAATTTCCGAAAAATTTGATTTACTGTTTCTCAAATAGAAAATTTCCTGCATTCGTTACAAAAATATCGTGTGCAACAGGTGCTGAAAGTACGTGGTTGTAACTCTTGTGATGTTTTCAGTGCTTGCCATCGACTCATCTACGGGAACTGCCTACTTTCCCCTCTTGTAGCACATTATGCTATTTTGCGAATGTGTCTGTCTGCATGTATGTCTGCCTGTGAGCACGATGACTTTGAAAATAATTAATTTATTAGATTGGCCTTTGGTACACTCTTTTAGTGTCAGAAACTGAAGGCCAGGTTCATTGCCGGATACTTTGGATTAAAATTTAAAAACTTAGAGAATTTTTTTAATTTTTGAGACCATTTCTTTTTGAATTTCAACGTTTTATTTACGGCCTTTTGTTGTACTAAGAAATTCGAAAAATGTATCCTAATGTTTTTATTCAATAAAAAGAAAATCATCAGAGTTATAGCATTTTCGAAATCCAACGAAAATGAAAATTTTAAGCCAAACAATGCTCGATATAAAGAAAGTCAAGAAGGGAAAACATTGTTTTTGAAAGCACTACAAGATTATCATGAAAACTTTTTGAATTTTTTTCAAAAATCGAAAATTCAAATTTTGATCGCACACAAAATAGTAAAAAATACAAAATTTCACTTTGCGGTCAAGCTATGCAAGACGCAAAAAAAGAAAAATATTAAAATATTATGCAACCAAAAAGGGTCCTAAAATTTGTCATTAATCACTTTTTAATTGGACACATAATTTTTGTTTTATTATTGAAAAACATCATTAAAAATAAAAAATAAAACTGTTTGGACATCTGACACAAGCTAAGTAAAAATATAAAAAGACAAAAGTTGTTTTTCCAAAAAAGAACTACAAATTTGTTATTAATAATTCTTTCATGGAACGTGTAGTTTTCGTTCAAATCGTAAAAAATAAAGAATTACATTTTTGGACAAACGACACAAGCTATGCAAAAAATTGAACAGACGAAAGTTGCTCATATAAAAAAGAGCTAAAAATTCGTTATCAAATATTTTCTGATAGGACACCTAGTTTTTAATATGAGCAACACAGTTTTAACATTTCCTGATCCTTCTGAATGTAATTTATAGAAATAAATTCAGTTGGAAACAACAAAAATATGAAAATATTACATTAGCCGATTTTTCTTAGGTGTATTTAAACTGTTGGCCTGTACTGTATGTTTAAATACCAACGCATATTATGAATTGTAATAATACAACACCAATATTTGGCCTACATATTTACCTTATATTTAAAGTAGGAAATGCCCATTCCACAGTGGCTGGTATTAGGACGCAGTATACTCCTACCGAAAAAAGACAACTTGTACAACCCAGAGAATTACAGGCCAATAAGTTGTTTGAACATACTGTATAAAATCTTTACAGCTATCCTGAACAACGGGATTGTCCGAAGAATAAAGCCTGTGTGGCGAGAGATGTACGATCAACCTGGCTCGAAAAAAGGTGTAGCAGTATGTCGAGAGAACCTACTAATTGTCAGGTGCATCTGTAAAGAAGCTGCAGCCCATCAGCGCGTCCTGCCAATTGCCTGCATTGATTACTGGAAAGCTTTCGATTCAACCTCTCATAGACTTATTATCTGTCTGTTGGAAAGCTTGAAAGTGCATCCACCATCAGCGAGATGCATACAGAGATTGACGCTCTTTTGGAAAACTAAATTTTCTATCTCATCTGGAAATTATCGTGTGACACTAACCATCGCGAGCATATGGTCACTCATGTATTTTATATGGATGACCTGAAGATCTATGCCTCTGGTAAAAGTAACCTTTCAACTGCTATAAATATCGTCAAGGAGTACACAGGAGAGATTGGAATGGACTTTGGATTGGATAAATGTGCCAAATAATCTGAGGAGTGGAAAGATTGTTGGCGTTCCCAAGGACCCTGAGCTTGTGGCCACAAATGTTATTAGACATCTTAACACTGGAGACACCTATACATACCTGGGCATGTCTCAAAACCGCATTCAGGACGTAACATCAAATAAAGAGTCTCTTCGAAGCAGATACAAGCATCTTCTTCGGTGGATTTGGTCTTCAAATCTGTCAGCGTTGAACAAGGTATCTGCGACTAACATGCTTGCTGTCCTGGTTCTACTATACTCGTTTGGGGTGGTTCAATGGACGAAGAACGAACTTAAGGCCCTTGATGTCACAACACGTAAGATCATGCATATATTCACATTTTGCGAATGAGAGATGCCACAATGCGATTTATCGCAATATGACTTGCCGAAAATGTGACTCGCCACATACGTGACTTGTTGCATTTTTGTCAATTTTTTGAGAACTTCATATCTTTCGAAATGAGAGTTGCCGCAATGTGACTTGCCGCAAATGTGCTTTGCCGCAAATATGACCTTGCGCAATGTGACATGCTGCAATGTGACATGCCGCAATGAGACTTGCTGCAATGTAACTTGCCACAAATGTGACTTTCTGCAATTTAAAATTGGCTGTCTTCTCTTGTAAGGCAATGTTGAATACTGTTTTCTCATCCCTTCTTTCAAATGCATAATTTTTGTCTCATTTACGTTAATATTAAAATCCATACTCTGCGTACTAGTATCCAGCTTGCTCAACATTCTCTGCAAATGATCTTTGACTGATTCATTTGTAACAAACTCATAATCTGCAAACATCAATCCACGAACCTTCATTGTCCCGAAGTCAACACCTTCGTTTACAAAAGCCATTCTTGGAAATTTCTTCATGCATATATTGAATAACTAATAGGACATCGCGCATCCTTACCTAACGCTCCACCTAATATCCTACCTAATATACCTTACTCTATCCACCTTTTTGAAGGTTATTTCCGGATCAACAAATGCACAGAAAACTTTTTCATCTACTCTCAAGCTTTTTTCTATGACCTGTGTCAAACTGAAAATCTGATCCGCACGTGATCTTTCTGGTATAAATCTAAATCGGACTTATCATATATTTAATTCTGTTATTTCCATGAGAAGTCTGACCTCTGGGTCATGACGTGTTGAGGTCATGGTGCGGCAAGAACATTAGCCGAGTCAAATCACAGGATGAAACCGACGTCGAATCAAAAGACCAAATGGTGCCTCGCTCGCATCAATTGAACAGGAAGATTTCTTGTGCAGGACAGAATACGTCCCGTATTATGTCTGTCTGTCCCGTATTATGCCTGAATTTTATGATCAGATGTGGGGAAAGTGCATGACTCCATCTAGATGCCTCACTTCTAAAAGCCCAAGAAAATAAAGCAGAGTGTAAAAAGTTCTGTCAACTGCTCCTCGACAAGAAAATGCACGGAAACTTTCACAGAAATGTAGAAAATCAGCCCTTGCCGAAGGAGCTAACTTTTGCTTTTCTCAGATCATCAGGACCTTATTCAGATACAGAGGGTTTCATTTTCGCTTGCCAGGATGGTGTCATTTCCACCTTAATATACCGTGACCGCATTTTACGTCAAGAAGTTCCCAGCGATAGGTGCAGAGCGTGTCATGCACACGCTGCGTAGCTAGAACAAATACTCAGCAGGTATCCTACTCACACGGAAATGACGTATCTCTACAGACATAATGCGGCTCTAAGAGTACTTTACTACCATCTTTGTCGCTCTCACGATGTTGTTGGCGGCGAATCTGCCCTGCCGAACGCTCCGAGGGAGATTAGGTCAATTGTCCAAAACAATAAGTTCCAAGATTTCTGAAACTACGATTTTTGAACAGCAGCCTCCATTGCAGACTCAAAGCCTGACATGATTCTCCAGGATTCGAGAAACGAACTATATTCTTGAACGAATTCTCGGCTTCTGCCGACTACAACATCACTACCCAGAAGGAAGAAAAGATCAGAGGTATCAAGACCTTAAAAGAGATCTGCAGCGACTATATGCAAAATATTCGGTTAAAATAATGGTCCTTGTGATCGGTGCTCTCAGGAGTACGAAGCTACCACTGGTTCGTAACCTCAAATCCATACCATCGTGCCAAAAACATGCCGAGGCACTTGCGAGATGGATGCAGAAGGCTGTCATCCTTTGGTCGCTACGTGTTCTCAAGACACACGAGGATTTCACCGGCTTGTCATTGTTATTTCTTAGTGCCCTGAGGCCACACATCTCACGGTCGTGAGACGTGGCCATTAGTGTAATTTTCCGCGGTTCTACTGGGAGCTAGTGCCATTTTTACAGATGACAGTTGCTCCCAGTGGGAGTGTGCATATAAATTCATTTATTCATTCACGTAGAGAGGACTCAATTCAATCCGTGAAAGCGCAAATGGACAAATAAAGGTCACAAAAATTATCGGCTCACTATAAGTATAAGCGTATTTAGGCAGCATCTTTACAGTCTAAAGTTAGCAGAAATCAAAATCAGTCTATGTTTATCACAATTAGAACAAATTAAAGGTTGCAGTACAGAACTAGATAACCAACATTTTTGCCGAAAATGGGCTTCTTGCATAAAAAATTCCTGAAAAATGAAATACATGTTGTGGTAAAAGGATTTGTTTGAAATCTCTTTTTAATATAGTAATGAAATTGGTAATTCGAAACCTTTTTCTGACCATATTCCTCTTTCTAAATGTTTTGAAATACAGTAAAATAATAAGACACTTCTTTCTCAAATAATACGGCCCTAACCAAGACTATTTGCCATTTTTGCCTTGAGATCAGACCTTTCAGGGAAAGCTCATCTATTGCAGTGCAGTAACCGTCCAAATAAACCTTATCATCTTATAATTATAATCGTAATTGAAAAACAGGTTTTTAGTCGCTATCCAAAGACGACTTTAAAACCCCATGAAATTTATACCTCCAAATCTTTGAATGATTTATTCGGAATAACTACTTTTTCTAATCAAATTAATTTTCTCCCGATTTAGCAACTCAATATCTCGTAAGTTTTTATTTTTTGCTTAAACTGAAAATTGCACTTTTTATCGCGATCCGCAACCGAGCCTGTTCCAATTTTAGGTTTCTGTCACTCTGAAATTGTAAACTTTCACAAAATCTATTTCTCGGAACTGTATAATTTTTTTTTAGTCATATTTTTTTGACCTCAATTGAGAAACTCTTCAACTTGGAAGTAAACTTTTGTTGTAACGTTAAATGATGATTTGGATTTTACCTAATGTTATTTCGCTCTGCTGAAAAATTTCGACTTTGTTTGTAATCTAGATCTGTACTGCAATCCTTCAAATATTCATGAACAGGCACGAATCTACGTGGTGGCGAAACCGGCGATCGCATGCCCCATGATTTTCTGACTTACCTTTACTTTTTTCGCTTATACTGGGAAATGAAGAAAATTTATAAATAATATGCAATTTCATAATCACATGTAATTTATAACAAATCCATATGATCCAGTTTATACAATTGGTAAATTCAATTGGTCATAGCTCTTTAGGTGTATACAATTTTCAAACGCCCCCTCCCCCACGTCACTTCTCTCGATCTGCACCTGTTCATGTAAGAAAGTGGTCGAAATAAATTTTGTTTAAATGTATTAGTTTGAAAATGGACGTTTCGGGTCTACAACGAACTCTTTAGGTAGAAAAACGAGGCACTTTTGATATTGGATCTTGGCAAGAAGCTTGTTGACAAAAACTTGGCGAGTGCCATAAGCTCACGTGCACAAAAAAATCTGGGCAGATTTTGAGTCAGATATTGGCCCAAAATTGAGACGCAGCATTTTCAAGTCAGAAAATACTTAAGTTGTGTTTTTAAACAGAAGAAAAGTACATCAAGTTGCCCTGGCAATGGCTGAAGTAATACCTGCAACAAAAAGATGCAATAAAATTTACCCTAACTTTTTTTAAGTGTATTATATTTTTTCTGGAAATATAAAATTTAAAGAAAGAGTATAGATTGAAGCATGGCTTCCCGTTGAAAACCCAAAATCTAAATTTTTCATCCTTGTTCACAAAAACGCGAATATCTCATAAACTACTATCGTCAAACTGGGCCCTTTTCCCGGAACGTCACAAATTTCGTTTTAATCAGCGAGCTAAATCATTTATACCATATCTTATACCTATATATTTACAATTTTCTGGTTGAGAGCATCCAAAGCGGAACATGGCATCGATTTGAATTAAGAAACAAGGGGAATCAATTATTTATTCGCGCTTTTGAGATTTACCTTTCCCTAGCCATTGAATTCTCCGCTCGAGAACTCGGAAGGATCGCTTCGCTTTGCAAGTATTTCATTAAACTTTTAGCATAAATTGTTCTTCACTTTGCTTGGATAACTTCCTCTGCGGACGTACTGGTATGGAGTCGAGGATAAGTCCGATTCGAGTTTCGATTTGCTTTCTCCTTCAGTCCTCTTTCTAAGCTTCAAAGATTGCGGAGAACTGCTTTTCCAATTCCCGGTACAGATATTCAATTCCCAGAGGAAGCACCAAGGTCTCGTCAGTTTTTCGTATTTTGCTGGATTCCAATTCTCCATTTTTGTTTCATTTTGTTCATTGTTAGAGAAGTCAATTTTGTCTTTGGTGTTTAGATTTTCTCTGGTGACGGACAACTGTGCACGTAGCAACTTCGCACGTGCCCAACAGTGCACGTCGATGGCCGCACGGACAGCTTTGCACGTCCAAAACCACAGGAGCCCATCTGTGCACGTCGAAATTTCGACGTGTACAGTTGTCCAAGTACTATCTGTGCACGTGTACAGTTGTCTAAGTACCATCTGTGCACGTACACAGTTGTTCAAGTGACAACTGTGTACGTGCAAGATGGTACTTGGACAACTGTGCACGTGCACATATGATACTTGGGCAACTGTGCACGTCGAAATTTCAACGTACACAGATGGGCTCCTGTGGAATTAGGCGTGCACAGATGTCACATTCCTAACTGTGCACGTGCACAGATGCCAATTTATTAACTGTGCCCGTGCATACATGTCACTTGCCCAACTGTGCACGTGCACATATATCACTTGTTCAACTGTGCACGTGCGCATATGTCACTTTTCCAACTGTGCAGGTGCGCAGATGCCTCTTGCCCAACTGTGCACGTGCACAGACGGAACTTGCCTAACTGTGCACGTGCTCAGAAGTCACTTGCCCAACTGTACGATATCAAGGAATTCAGAGAATGCGAGGAATTCCGGGAATTGAACGAATTCAGATAATTCAAGGAATTAAACAAATTCAAGGAATTTAAAGAAATGAAGGAATTCAGAGAATTCAAGGAATTGAAAAAATACCAGGAATTCAAAGAAATCAAGGAATTCCACAAATTGAAGGAATTTAGGAAATTCAGAGAATTCAACGAATTCAAGTAATATAGAGAATTCAACGAATTCAAGGAATTCAGAGAACTCAAGGAATTCAGAGTATTCAAGGAATTCAGAGAATTCAAGGCATTTAGAGAATTCAAGGAATTCAGAGTATTCAAGGAATTCAGAGAATTCAAGGCATTCAGCAAACTGAAGGCATGCAGCGAATTCAAGGAATTTAAAGAATTCAAGGAATTCAAAGAAATCAAGGAAATTCATAGAATTCAACAGAATCAGAGAATTTGAGCCATTCCACAAATTCAAGGCATTCAACAAATTCAAGGAATTCAGAGAATTCAAGGAATTTAAGAGAGTTCAAGGAATTTAAAGAATTCAAAGAATTTAGAGAATTCAAATAATTCAGAGAATGCAAGGAATTTAAAGAATTCAAGGAATTCAAAGAAATCAAGGAATTCGGAGAATTCAAGACATTCAGCAAATTCAAGGAGTTCAACGAATTAAGGGAATTCAGATAATTCAAGGAATTCAAGGAATTCAACGAATTCAGATAATTCAACGAATTCAATGAATTCAGAGAATTCAGATTATTCAACGAATTCAAGGAATTCAGCGAATTCAAGAAATTCGGAGAATTCAAAGAATACAGGGAAATCAGATAATTGCATGAATTCAGAGAATTTGAGGAATTCGGAGAATTCAAGGAATTCAGAGAATACGAGGCATTCATCAAATTCTAGGCAATCAGTGAATTAAAGGAATTCAGCAAATTCAAGGAATTTAGAGAATTCTGGGAATTCAAAGAAATCAAGGGATTCAGAGAGTGCAAAGGATTTAGAGAATTCAAGGAATTCAGAGAATTTAAGGCATTCAACAAATTAAAGGCATGCAGCAAATTCAGGAATTCAGAGAATTCATGGAATTCAGGCAATTAAAGGAATTTAGTGATTTCAAGGAATTTAGAGAATTCAAAGGATTCAGAGAATTCAAAGAATTCGGAGCATTTAAGGAATTCAGAGAATTCAAGGCATTCAGAGAATTTAAGGTATTCAGAGAATTCAAGGAATTCAGAGAATTCAAGGCATTCGGCGAATTCAAGGCATGCAGCGAATTCAAGGAATTCAAAGAACTCCAGGAATTCAGAGAATTATACAAATTCAGGGAATTCAGAGAATTAAAGGAACTCAGATAAATCAAGGAATTCAGATAACTCAAGTATTTCAGGAAATTCAACAAATTCAGAGAGTTCAAGGAATTGAGCGAATTCCTCGAATTTGGAGAATTCAAGGAATTCAGAGAAGGAATTTAGATAATGCAAGGGATCTAGAGAATTCAAGGAATTCAAAGAATTGTACGCATTCAGCAAATTATAGGCATGCGGAAAATTCAAGGAATTCAGATAATTTATGAAATTTAGACAATTAAAGGAATTTGGAGAATTCAAGGAATTTAGAGAATTCAAGGAATGTAGAGAATTCAAGAAATTTAGAAAATTTGAGGAATTCAGAGAATGCCAGACATTCCAGGAATTCTATGAATAGAAACAATTCAAAATCCTGAGAATTTACAGAATGGTTTCAATTTTTGGAATTCACATAATAACTTGAATTTGATGAATTCCTTGAATTCTCTGACCTCCTTGAATTCTCTGAGTTCCTTGATTTCTTTGAATTCCTTGAATTCTTTGAATTCCTTGCATTCTCTGAATTATTTGAATTCTATAAATTCCTTGAATTTTCTAAGTTCCTTAAATTCTCTGAATTCCTTAAATCTCTGTATTCCCTTAATTCTGTGAATTTTTCGAATGACGTGGATTCCTCGAATTCTTCGAATTCATGGATATCTATTAATTCCTTGAATTCTATGAATTCGTTGAAAGTGAGTGTGTGTAAAGTGACATTGGGTTGGGTCGGCCTAGTTTTTCGCGTTTTCGCGTCACCCTCAGGCTCACAGGATTTTCAAAATGTTGCACATGTCCAAACTCTTTCTTGAATTTATTCTTTAGAATTAGAAATTTTTTGGCTATAGTCTAAGAAATTTTATTATCTAACAATCGAACCTCAGGCTGCAAAATATTATTCAACTAGAAAATATCGATTTCGACAAATTTTAATAGATTTCTGAAACTTACCTTTGGATTGATGCGTACAGTTTTTATATTTGGAACCAATTATGAATTTGGTTCGAAAAAGCACTTAAAACTAGGCTAGTTTATGTGAAATGATGAATAGAGAGAATTAGTAAGGTTTTGGTTGTTTTTATGCAAGTTAAACTCTGGAATCCGCCGAACTTTAAACATTTTTGACCTATTTTTGACCCAGGCTTGAGCAAGGCATCTTTTTATCACGCGGGACATAATACCTGATTTTTGCACTTATGTAGTTTTTTTCGAAACCCTGTCAAAATTACTTATACGAGTTGAATTTAAAAAGTATTCAGCAAAAAAAGTTACAAGAAAATTATGCCAGATGCAGTAAGATAATCTAACATTAAAGATTCTATCAAAAATGTCCAAAAAGGCCTTTTTTTTAGAGGAAACACACGTGAAACTTTATGGACTTTGAACAACCCCTGAAAATCAATTGATTTTAAAATTGAAAAAAAATACAGGCTCACTTTTTTTGGCATTCGAACAAATTTGGGGGTGAGACCAAGAAAATTTGAAGAAAAAAAATGCGTACCACCCAAATAAGTAAACCTTCATATTTCACAAACAATTGACTAAGGCAAATGTATAGCCCATCTTTATACATTATCACATTAAAAACTGTGAAACTTTGATCAAAGTTATTGAAAAAAAAATTTAGAGTTTACTTTTTGTTATATCATAAGAAAATACATAAAATAAGTAAACGAGTTTTTGTGAAATCAAAGACTGATAAGTAATTAAAAAAACATAAATACCTACCAAGTAGGCACGGTAGTTAGTCGTCGTTAGGACATCCTGAAGACTTGAGATGTCTCCATACCTACTGGGAGACTCAACGAAGCTTTATAAGATAAAAATATTGAAAACTAAATTCTAAATAGCACATTGTGTAGCAAGGGCGTAAAGAAGGCTATTTTGACGAGTGAAAATATCCGTGCGCCCTTGATATACACTATACTGTATGTGTATGTGTAGCGGGCGTAAAGTTTTATATAGAGCGCGTAAAGTTTCATGTAGCGGGCGTACAGTTTCATGTCAGTCCGGCGGCGGAGTGCATATGTGCGAACGTCACTGGGCTTGAAGCGGCCACATTACGCCAGCTTTACGTGCATGCAATGGCGCGTTTGCAAGGGGGGTCGGACAAAAAGAGATTTTCATATATTTATAATAATTTGGAATAAATAATTTCACAAAAATAATATTTAAAATATTCTAAAACTAACTTTAAAAATGTTATAACGCTCCATTTCACGAGGCTTAAATAATTGCAACTATTTTAAATTTATTATACGCATACATGAAGGACCACACTCGTATAAACCCTTAGGTACGGACATAAACGTGTACAGATGAGCAGGTGATATCTGTGCAGGTGCACAGTTAGGCAAGTTCCATCTGTGCAAGTGTACAGTTGGGCAAGTTCCATCTGTGCACGTGCACAATTGGACAAAGGACAGCTGTGCACGTCCACAGTTGTACAAGTAATATCTGTGCACGTGAAAAGTTGGACAAGTGACATATGTGCACGTGCACAGTTGGGAAAGTGACATATGTGCAGGTGAATAGTTAGGAAGGTGACATCTGTGCACGGCCAAGTCCACAGGAGCCCATATGTGTATGTCGGAATTTCGACGTGCACAGTTGGTACTTGGTCAACTGTGCACGTGCACAGTTATCCAAATGACTACTGTGCACGTGCACAGTTGTCCGCCTGACAAACGACGTGCACAGTTGTCCATCTGGCCATCGACGTGCACAGTTGGGCACGTGCAAAGTTGCTACGTGCAAAGTTGAACCCATCCCGATTTTCTCTCTAATTCTCACACATATGCTTGTCTTCAAAATCTCGCTCAGAAGGTTCACATTTTCTTTTTTTTTTAATTAGGGATTCACTCTTTCTGCCGCTGTTGAATCAGAAATAGGTCTATTCCGTTAATTAGTTTTGACGTAGATGTTTATTGTTTAAGCAATATAAGAATCTTGGGCCAGTCAAACAAACTTGATATATATATATATATATATATA
>JAABKJ010004385.1:0-24440 GCA_011634705.1 Andricus grossulariae
CCCCATGTGTAAAACACACATCTTCTTCGGGGAAGTATGGTTTTTCTTGTACTTTAGGGTTTCTGGAGTGAGTTCCTCGAGGACACGTGATTGATCCAATGCCCCAGGTGAAAAACACACATATTCTCCGGGGCAGTCTGTTTCTTCAAGTACTTTAGGGTTTCTGTAGTGAGTTCCTGGAGGACACGTGACTGATCCAATGCCTCTGGTGTGAAACACACATCTTCTCCGGGGAAGTCTGGTTTTTCCAGTACTTTAGAGTTTCTGGAGTGAGTTCCTCGAGGACACGTGATTTATCCAATGCGCCATGTGTAAAACACACATCTTCTCCGGGGAAGTATGGTTTTTCCCGTACTTTAGGGTTTCTGGAGTGAGTTTCTCGAGGATAAGAGATTGATCCAATGCCGCAGGTGTAAAACACACAACTTCTCCGGGGAAGTATTGTTTTTCCTGTACTTTAGGGTTTCTGGAGTGAGTTTCTCGAGGACAAGTGATTGATCCAATGCCCCAAGTGTAAAACACACATCTACTCCGGGGAAGTATGGTTTTTCCAGTACTTTAGGGTTTCTGTAGTGAGTTCCTCGAGGACACGTGATTGATCCAATGCCCCAGGTGAAAAACACACATATTCTCCGGGGAAGTCTGTTTCTTCCAGTACTTTAGGGTTTCTGTAGTGAGTTCCTGGAGGACACGTGATTGATCCAATGCCCCTGGTGTGAAACACACACCTTCTCCGGGGAAGCCTGGTTTTTCCAGTACTTGAGGGTTTCTGGAGTGAGTTCCTCGATGACACGAGATTGATCCAATGCCCCATGTGTAAAACACACATCTTCTTCGGGGAAGTATGGTTTTTCTTGTACTTTAGGGTTTCTGGAGTGAGTTCCTTGAGGACACGTGATTGATCCAATGCCCCAGGTGTAAAAGACACATATTCTCGGGATAAGTATGGTTTTTCCAGTACTTCAGGGTTTTTGTAGTGAGTTCCTGGAGGACACGTGATTGATCAAATGTCCCGGGTGTGAAACACACATCTTTTCCGTGGAAATCTGGGTATTCCAGTACTTTAGGGTTTCTGGAGTGAGTTCCTCGTGGACACGTGATTGATCCAATGCCCCACGTGTAAAACACACATCTTGTCCGGGGCAGTCTGGTTTTTCCAGTACTAAAGTACTGGAAAAATCAGATTTCCTCGGAGAAGATGTGTGTTTTACACCTGGGGCGTTGGATCAATCTCGTGTCCTCGAGGAACCTACTCGAAGCAGCCTAAAATGCTGTAAAACCCAGACTTCCCCAAAGAAGATGTGTTTTTCATAGCTGGGGCATGGGATCAATCTCGTGTCCTCGAGAAACTCACTCCAGAGACCCTAAGGTACTGGAAAAACCAGACTTCCCCGAAGAAGATGTGTTTTTTATATTTGGGGCATTGGCTCTATCTTGTGTTCTCAAGGAACTTACTTCAGGAACCCTAAAGTACTGGGAAAGCCAGACTTCCCCGGAGAAGATGTGTTTTTTATATTTGGGGCATTGGCTCTATATTGTGTTCTCGAGGATCTTACTCCAGGATCCCTAAAGTACTGGAAAAACCAGACTTCCCCGGAGAAGATGTGTGTTTTACACCTGCGTCATTTGATCTATCTCGTGTCCTCGAGGAATCCACAGTTGGTGTAGGGTTTTGGCGTAGGTAGCATAATTTTCTGAACGAAGATGTTGTTCGCATACCTGGTGCAATTGTGTGATGTTCGGACTGTGATTTCCGAGAGCACATCTCATCACCGGAAGTCAAACTTTGTCCAAAATTAATTTGTAGAAATGTTTGTAGAATTTTCGCATGTAATTCACATGTACAATTTCCACGTGGAACTTCCACGTGGAATTCTCGCATGGAATTTCCGTAGAACACTTTCCGTAGAATTTTTTTGCGTGGTCTTTTAAGCAAAGCAACTATTTTCACATTTTATGAAAAATACCATGTTTTAACAATTTTTTTTTTCGCAAATAATTTAATATGCTGCGAGAAAGCAGGTTCTAAAAAATTATCTGCGAACTGGGTTTGTACCAAAAAATTACTCATAATTTGTTTTATAAATTATTTACTTATTGTTTGATGTTTTAATTTTGTTCATGAATATTCTTTTTGAAAATACGTTAAACGTAAAGACTTTTTATCATTAAATTAAAGTTTCGGATTTTTTTCTTCTCGAAAAGTACTAAATTATTCTTCTACTAAGATAACAGATTCCCGATTTTTTTGCTTCTCGAAATTAAAGTGCCGGATTTTTTCGCTACTCAAATTCGAAGTTCCAGGTTATTCTGATACGCGAATAGTAGATTTGCTATTTTTCCATTGCTCCAAATTAAAGTACCGCATTTTTTTGCTATTTGAATTCAAATTTAAAGATTAATCTGCTACACGAATAACAGATTTCCGATTTTTTCGCTCCTCGAAAATAGAGTACTTGATTTTTTGCTAGTATTTTGCTACTCGAATTCTGAGTTCTAGATTATTCTGCCACACGAATAGTAGATTCCCGATTTTTTTGCTCCTTGAAATTAATGTACCGGATTTCTATGCTATTCGAATTCGAAGTTGTAGGTTATTCTGTTACACGAATAGTAGATTCGCTATTTTTCACTCCTGCAAATTAAAGTACCGAATTTCTTTGCTCCTCGAATAACAGATTTCCGATCTTTTTGCTTCTTGAAATTAAAGTAACTTATTTTTTTGCTACTCAAATTCGAATCTATAGATTAATCTGCTACACGAATAACAGATTTCCGATTTTTTTGCTCCTCGAAAATAAAGCATCGGATTTCTTTCTTCTCGAAGATACTAAATTATTCTGCTGCTCGAATAACAGATTTCCGATTTTTTTGCTCCTTGAAATTAAAGTACCGGATTTTTTTTGCTACTCGCATTCGAATTCATAGATTAATCTGGCACACGAATATTAGATTACTGATTTTTGACTCCTCGGAAATAAAGTACTGAATTTTGTCGCAACTCGAAATCGAAGTGGTAGGTTATTCTGTTACACGAATAATAGCTTCTTGATTTGTTTCCTCCTCGAAAATAATGTACTAGATTTTCTAGCTACTGTTATTTTAAGTTGTAGATTATTCTGCTACTCGAATAATATATTTCTGATTTTCTTGCTCCTCGAAATTAAAAAAGTAAAAATTACTGGACATTTTTGTACTGAATTTTCAACAACTACAAAAAACCACCTCTTGTACTTTTCAGGAAACAGTTGCAAAGATTCTCCATGTAAAACTGTCAATCAATTTTTTAATTGAGAATAGTCACAAAATTTAATCCGGTACATTAATTTCAAGAAGAAAAAATATCGGGAACCTATTATTCGTGTAGCTGATTAACCTATAAATTCGAATTCGAGTAACAACAAAAACCGGCACTTTAATGTCGAGGAGTAAAAAAGTCGGGAATCTATTATTCATGTAGCAGAATAATTTATAACCTCGAATTCTAGTAGCAGAAAATCCCGTACATTAATTTCGAGGAGCGAAAAAATCCGGCGCTTTAATTTCGCAGAGGAAAAAAATCGGGAATCTATTATTCGACTAGCGTAATAATCTGCGACTCACGGACCTTAATTTCCGCTCGAACTTTAATATAATAATTGACGACAGTTTTATAATTTTATTAAATAATTTTTGCAGCTAAATTTAGTATACAAAGAATTCTTACCTGTAATGCTGTACACACGGGTGATAAAAGGTATTGTCTGGGGCACTTGAGCTTCTTTAGATTGTACCGTTACTTTTTAATTTGATTTAATTAATACGTTAATTTATGCGTTCTGGATAAATTATAAAAGTATGCATTTTTATAGGTTCCTTGAAATCTTCTTACTGAATCACCTGAATTCCTTGAATCCGTGTAATTTCTAGAATTCTGAGAATTCCAAGGAATTTAATATAATGTAATGAGATCAGAAGAATTGGAAGCATTCAGGGATTTTTAAGAAATAGCTGCCTTGGTACACGATATTTCATGTAACAAGAGTATGGTTTCTGACTTTTTTCATGCAATAACGTCTCAGGTTTGAGATTACTTTATAGGTACAAGTTTCACGTAGAACAACAATGCGCGTGGGTCAAAGTAACGAATGCGCATGCGCGCGTATTACTCGCAGTCGTGAAAATGAACTTTTACAGACCAGGGTCGGCAAAGTACGGTAAAGTACCCCACCACTGACAAATGCCTACTTTTCTGCTCTAATCTCTTTCGAGAAAACGAGGAAACCATACTCGCGTTACATAAAGCTCTCAGTCTGCAAAACCTGAACTAAATTCAATAAATTAATAGTGTTTCAGGAAAGTGATAAATTTTTATTGACTCTATAACTGAAGCCGACAAACTCAAACTTTATAAATGAGTTCTTCAAAACATTCTACAGTTTTAAATAATAAGTATTAAAATTAACCTATTTCTATTTCTTCTTACAGAATTGATAAGATCAGATCGTCAGGATTACTTAGGCAATTTATTCTATGCTTCTGAGGGCATCGATTTACCTGAAATCGAGGAAGTAGGACTTCAATATATTATTCGCTACAGTGATTTCCTAACACACGATAATCGCCAAATGTATATTCATCCTGACACTTTCTTGAAAAGGGATCATATCATTCTTGGATGGATGGAGGGAGACAGTATTCAACCGCTTTGCCTTTTGTTTGGCGAATCTAATTTATTTATCGTATTTGACACATTGAGGAAAGAGTGGGTGAGTCTATGCCGCCAGGAGTTTGAGAGATTGGGGCCGTACCATAGTTTGTTACTTACTCGTG
Source organism: Andricus grossulariae (assembly GCA_011634705.1). Taxonomy (NCBI): domain Eukaryota; kingdom Metazoa; phylum Arthropoda; class Insecta; order Hymenoptera; family Cynipidae; genus Andricus; species Andricus grossulariae. The sequence goes on from JAABKJ010004385.1 coordinate 4,813, forward strand.
CGCGTGATGCAGCTCATCACGCTGTTGCATTTGGAGCTGATCACCTTCATGCAAACGAAAAATTACACTATAAAGCAAGCGAACAGGCATACTTCTACACAAACGTTCAAGAAGCGAATCAAAGAAATCTTCTACAACATGGTCGAGCAACCCCTGCATCAAGCGTTGCAGCAATCGACCGCACATACCGCCAGAAATATATTGAAGCATACCAACTTTATTCGGGAGGTCACCCACGATAACCATAAATCCTTTCAAACCGGCATCTGTAGTTTAGTTGTTAGCACGCTCGCTCCTAAACCTCAGAGCTGGCAGGACGAGAGTGCGAGTTTCGGTGCAGTAGAAAATATCTTGGAAAAGAGAATATTATAATCAAAAACGCTTATTGACCTCTTATTTACTTCTGAATTTATTATACTAATTATTTAGTTATTACCTCTATACTTACGTTGTTTTGCTAGGTATGATCTATCCGAAAATTTGATTGCCAGGTATAATTTCGATGCCAGATCGAACTCGAGTCCGCTGTACTATGCACGGGTTTTACTGCGATTTTCCTTGTGTACTACAATAGCTATTCGTGATGCAAGTGCGCAACATAGGTTATTACTTGTGTGAATTTTTCAGCATGAGCTGAACGCAAATTCTGAAAGCACACGATTGTCTATGCGAACTTGTATCAAACGCTACTTTTTGCAACTACCATCCGAGAAAGTTACAGGCTATACGCTGCTCCAAAACAGACTAAGAGCCCTATAACATAACCTTCAAATTCTGCTGGTATGCAAAGGTCCTTGTATTTGAAATTCGCATGCATAACTTCACACGCCGGTGTGCAACATAACTATATTTCAAATTGCACATGCTCCAATAATATTCTCGCATCTTCGAATTCAACTACCTACTTTTCACATTATTTAAAAGCTTATTAAGTCCAACTCTCGATGTGGATGTTGTAAAAAAATATTGTAGGTGAATACTAGTACAGATATTTTCAAAAAGGCGGGCGCAGCCGCTGGGGGGTCGAATCAGTAGATTTTTTTTTGGGGTGGACGAAAAAAACATCAAGAACTATTCTCTAAATCAGATTCAGCGAAAATACGCTGACTCCAAGAGCGAAAGTCCCGCTGATTGTATCAGTAATCTCCAGCGCTCTGCGCATGCGCAGGGTTGGATTTTTCTGACTATTCCGCGGAGCTCGCAGACTCTCAGTGAAAATCTCGTGCCAATCCCGAAACAACGAAATTTTCGATGATTCAGATTCAGAGAGTAATTGTGGAATGTTGCGAAATCAAGTCAAACTACCTATAAAATCAAAAGGTTCACTGGTGAAGCGAAAAATGTACAAATGTAATGTAATATAATGTGACTAATTGTTTGAAATAAAAAAAAATGAAACCAAAATGCAATATCGTTTTTCATTTTTCGCACAATCCTTTACTTTCAAAGGAACTCTGGAGTTCCACTAAAAACTAGTTTCGAAAAATTCAAAAATCAAATTAAAAGTTAGAAATGTCTTAAGTTTCAAAATTTTGAAAAAAATCATGTCAAAAGTTTCAGGAGGTATGGTCGGAATTCTGTTCAGTTGTTATTTTCAATTTGCTCAGATTCTAAAGTTTCCTGGTGAAGTTTGTTTCATTTTAACGTCTTCAAATTTATAATTATTGAAGACTTTCATTGCCTTTAATTTGTATTTTCTGAATTTTGAAATGTGCACTTTTAAATATTTCAGATACATCAAATCAAAATTTCGATAAAAAAGGTACTCTTGAACCAAAAAAGTAAATTTTCAACGAAAAAAGATTTTAATTTTAAATGAAAAATAGTTGAATTTATTCAAAAAATACGAAGTTTCTACATAGTACTTTCTGCCAAGAACATTCATTTTCTGACAAAAACAGATGATTTTTCAACGAAATAGTTATATTTTTAACAAAAGTTATTCCAATGATTTCAACCCAAAAAAAATTAATTTTTAACGAATTTATTCATCCGTCCACCAACTAGCCGAACTTTCACCAAAAAAAAAAAGAATTCTCAACGAAAAGTTTAGTAGATATTTCAACAAAAATATATTCTTATTTTAAATCAAAAATAGTTTAATTTGTACAAAAGAGTTACATTTTCAAGGAAATATTCAAATCATCAACCATATCTTTATGAATATAATTATTTCTAAATATTTTCAAAACTTTTCTATGAATGCAAAGAAAGTAATAAAAATCAAAAATCATAATCTTTATTGACAGATAAACAAACTCAAGACAGCCACTAAACATACTATTTACGGAGTGTCGCAACCAATCAGGCTTTCGACAAAAATGTATGCGAGATCTCGTTAAACAGCGTTTTTTTAGATAGGGAATTTCGAAATTCAATGATTCTTTCGGAGAAATATATATTTTTTTTTTTTGAAAAATGAAAATAAATACGGATGTAAATATACAAATAACATCTTTCAATAAAAATTATTCAGATTAAAGCTCATTTATGTAAGAATCACGATTTAAGAATATTCTTACAATGTAAATAATTTTAATTTTTCCTCTTTGAGCCCGCTGATCGATAGACTGACAACCTTGGCGACAAAATTTTTAACTAAAAGGTTCAGCACTGGATCGACTTGGTTACGCACCTAGATATCGACCTTGAGTCTTTCCTTGCCTTCAGGAAAGCGAAGTATCCAGCGACTCTGTTTGAGGAATTTGCAGGCACGATATACCCTGGGGCGATCCAAATATTTACGAATGGCTCGATGAACTTTGTTTCGGGAGCTGTGGGCTGTGGTTTCTTCATCCCGGTCAGGAACCTAAGATATGGAGTGAGGCTGAGAGACTACTCGAGTTCCTTGACTGCTGAACTTCTGGGTCTTTTTCATGCTCTCATTAAAGTGTTGGATGAGGTGTGGAAGGATGTAGTTATCTTCACATACTCCCAGTCAGCACTAAAAGCTATCCGTGATAGATTCGCAAACCCCCTTGGGCACACCCTAGCACGATTGGTGGGTAATGGGGCTGCTCTTGCTGGCCGGTTAGGAATCTGGATCTGCTTCGCCTGGATTCCGTCTCACGTGGGCATAATGCGTAACGAGTTAGCAAGAGCTATTACTGCCCTTCCAATGACAACTTTGGAAGAGTACTTTGTAGGGAACGTTCGTGAGATATTCCAGCATAATTCTACTGATTAAGCCGCATTATGCTGGCCATATGGAAGGACTAATGGTTCAAGAACTTATTATTTTAATCATGTTTCGGCTAAGACCTCAAGACCATAGTTTCGAGGCTACAGGCTCCCTACGCGTTACAGTAACCTAGTCACAAGACTTAGAACCTCACATATTTGCACAAAAGACATTTTTTAAGAATGGGCTGGAATATTCCTGAGGGTAACGAATGCGGTGCCGAGCTAAAGGACCTTACGAATCTTATACATCAGTGTCGTTTTCTCGCACAAGGTTGGCCCGGGATACTCAGGTACATCAATCGAGTTTCCCTGGGCCTGCCTTTGGAGCTCTTTAATTTTAAGACTCTAAACTTTAATCCCACTCTAGAATCAGTGGGTGAGCTGGGTCACTTTTTTATGGGGAATGAAAGACTCATATTGTAACTTCGACAGGATAATGTCCTGCATGGGCGGTCCCTCCCCTCCCTTCCATCTCTTTGCTGTGAACTGGAGGAGATGGACTGCCACTGGGATATCTTTATGGTCGGGTCGACACAATCTGAATAGTAGTGGATCTATTTTGGCAGGACTGGAAGCATGACGGTCGAGCATTAAGGAGAAACTTGTGCAGAAGATTAGCGGGTGCTTACTGGTGTACCTTGTGTATATACTGGAATATCTGATATTAACGAATTTTGATTGGAACATGGCTACCTGAACCAAGAAGCCATACAGAAAGAAAGAAAGAAATGAGGCTAGGGAGGTTGTCGATAGTGGACGAAGTTGTCGGTTTCTCAACTGATTGACGTCGCAGTGGTCGAAGTGAGTACTTTTCCCACAAGTGAGAACTTCGACCACTGTGACGTCATCAGTTGAGGAATCGGCAACTTCTTCGTCTCTAGACGAGCCTCCGAAGTTGTATTTCCATCGCGGGTGTTGGAGAAATTAAATTAATTATTTTACGTACAGTAGTATTTTGGACTATTGATTATCTACTGTAGAATCATTATCTGCTGTAGAGTGGTCTCCCCTACTTTATTACTACTTTCTTATACAGTCTCAACCACTTAGACATTAACGTTTAGTGTGTTCAATCATGCTAGCGAAATTGGACGATTATGTACTGATGGTCATCTACTGCTGGAAAATGAAATGTGATTATCTACAGTTAATCATTATCTACGTACTGTAGAGCGTTCTTCTATGTACCCCTTATCTATTCTTGAACTGCCCATTCAACATTTCCTCTATGGTTAAACCTCTATAATTTCCGGCCCAAAATTTCTAACTGCACAACCTAAACAACCTTAGAAACCTTAGAAACAAGAATAACCACCAGTGGATGACTCTGAGCAAAGATGAATTGAGCAATTAAGTCCGAACCGAATTTTGCCACTTGTTCGGCCACATGACCAAATTGCTGCTGAATTCAGCAATGAACATGGAGCAAAACGGCACGTAAACTATGAAGGAAGCCAACAAATACATATTCCAGCCAGTGAAGAAGCAAACATTGCAGCAAACAATGAAGAACGAAATCAAATGAGACTTCTACAAAAACAACGTGGAGTCTACGAGTATTCAGGAAGCGCCTTACGAATTCAGCAAGTATATCGTCATGCGTATAGTCAAGCATTCCAAACTTATTTTGGTCTGATAGAATTTAAATGTACACTTACAGGAGCCGCACCTAATGTGGCTCACTCGAATTTAAAGAAAATAAAGCATTCTGACACAACTTCTGATGCATAATTGAATCCATTTATGTGATAAGTGATGGCCAGAGCAAAAATTACATCATTTTAAGCAATTTTTTCATGTGAACTCATAAATGTCGTCATCTTATCTATGTTTTGAATTCTGGTGGATTTGCTATCACGAGACAAATAAGCACTGCGACACATTGGAGAACATGTCAGGTAACTTGACACAGGTTTTTAAACACAAATTTCTTAAGTTGAATTACAACACTTCAAAATAAATAACTTCCCAAATTAAAGCTCGATTGACCGTTAACATGTCGAGATAAATACGTTATTTAAAAGCGTCCTCAGTCAGATAATAAATAAACTTAGAAACTCGCGTCTTCGGATAGTTTGTAAATTTTATTTTTTTCAAGTGAAATAATCTTTTCCAATTAAAAAAACTGTAAAACCAAAATGTAATATCGTTCATAATTTTTTCCCACAATCCTTTAGTTACAAAATAATTCTGGTGTTCTACTAAAACATAATTTCGAAAAAATCAAATTAAAAGTTACAACATTTTTAACTTAAATGTGTGAGAGTGAACACACCTGTTTCTTATAATGGAGCGAGTCATATTGACATTTTCTCATTGAAATAAATAAGTTATGGTTAAAAATTAAAAAGTTAGTTTTGTTTTTTAGATAAAATGATAGAAACACTGAAAGAGTAACATTATTTCCGACTTCGCTTATAGGACGATCACAGTATTATAGTTAAATTAATAAAAATAAGCACATTTTGAAAATCAGTTCGTTCTGTGCCATGTCATAGGCGAAGTGAGATGACAAGCATATAGAGCGAGAGGTATACATGACATACGATGATTTACATTATTAGTGATTTGTAGATAATATGAGAATATTATAGATGCCGCGGATACCGTGAACATTAGATTTTAGGTTCACGTTATTATTATTATTTACGTCAGGATGACTGCCTAATTTTCCATAAAGTCTGCATGTATAAGAAGATGTCAAAAATTAGATTTGGTACAGATTTTCTCTTTCTTTATTGCAGTTGGTTGGATGTCTTCAACATGCATTAGAAAATTAGTTTTTACAGTCCATTTCGCTAGTTCATCAATAAATTTCAAAACGGTCAAGGTTTTCTTCTGTAGATCCCCATTCTCCCAAATGGAAAAAGTTATTTCCTCAGAGTTTTCAGCATCTTCTGTTCTTAATATATCAAGTGCGATATCTTTGCCGCCTAACCAAATTTTTATCCCTGAAAAGCGCATTCGTCTAACGTATGATGGCCATTACTGCAGACATAAACTCGGAGCGAATATTTTTCAATTTTGAATACCTATCCTAGTATTTATCATAACCTATTTTGCACGCAATGTGTGAAACTTAGCCGTGCTAATTTTTACCTATGGATTTTTTTCTTGGAATAATACGAAAGTTTCTTTCATACTTTGTGTGAGAAATCGTTTTACTTTTTTAATCTTCCGGCCATTTCTCTAATAGTTATTACATCTTTTTTGTTCGGGCTCTATATTGAACAATTGAAGTCATGGTTGAAGAAGTATTCCATTGATAATTGTTTATCATTTCCGCTTAAAAGATTTCTCATGTATACGTCAGGTTTCGAATAGATGACTCTGCCTTTGGTACTCATCACTTTCCTTGCTTGTTTGTAAAAATTAAAACACACGCTACATAAACTTGTTATCATTTCATCAGGATACACAGGCTTGATTATATATCACGTGCTATATTCACATCAAAAGGTGAATTACAATTAATTATTTTCAACCAGAAGTGGAGTTTTGAACCTTCTTAGTTCATTATATAAATAGGGAAAAATTAGAAGTTTTGAAGATTCTCTAAATTCCTTCAGATTTCTTATTCCGAATTTCCTAAAAAAAATTTATTTTTTTATAGCCGAAATGGTTTGAATACTCTGAATTCTTTAAATTCCCTAAATTCTCTGAACTCATATAATTTCTTCAATGCCATGAAGTCCTTGAATTCCCTCAATGCTCGGAATTTTTTTAATTTCTTGAATTTCCTAAATACTCTGAAATGCTTACAATTCTATGAATTCCCTGAAATCCTTGAATTGGTGAAAATCTCTAAACTCCTTGAACTCTTTATATATCCGAAATTCCTTAAATATTCAACATATTTTATCAAGAAAAGTTTTTGACTTTATGGTAAGGGTTGTTTTGCATCCCTTGTTATTCAAGAAAGGTAATCGACATTTCATTAACAGCCAAAACGACGGTAGAATTTTTTACTATAACATTGGAGTCGGAAATCAACAAACATTAAATGTGAGAAATATATCCTCGCATGGAAAGTTTTTGAATCATTCGAAGGATTGTTTTAATATCCCTTAAGGATTGAAGCGAGAAAATCGACATTACCTACAAAGCAAAATCGCGAAAGATTTTTTTATTATACTGTTAGAGTTAGAAATCACTTAGCAATAATTATAGGAAGCGCATCCCGTCAAGGAAAGTCCTTGAAATTATTTTAAGGGTTGTTTTAGCAATTCATGTAGGAAATCGACATTTTCGAACAACCGCAATCACGGCAGGCTTTTTTTAGTATACTATTGGGGTCGGAAATAGCTTTGAAATGATTATAAGAAGCATCCCTCAACAGGAAAAGTCGTTGAATTCATTCCAAGTTTTTCTTTTCTTTGAATTCCCTAAAGATTCAACGAAGGAAACCAACATTTCCTAACAACGAAATCATCGAAATTATAACTCAAGTGGCCGTTCAAGCATTACGTCAGTTAGGAAATTCCACTTTTCTGGCCTGAATCCTAAAGGGATGTAAAAACATCCCTCAAAATAATTTCAACGATTTTCTCTAATAATATATGTTTCTCACGTTTATTGTGAATTGCTTCCCGACCCTAATAGGATAAACAAAAAATTTCCTGTGAGTTTCGGATCTCGAGAAATGACGATTTCCTTAATTGAAGCTTTATTGCATGATGAAAAAACCCTTAACACGAATTCAACGAATTTCCCTTTAATTTAGTGACATTTTACAATTAATAGTGAAATTCGACTAACTGAATTAGAGAAAAGTAAGCAGCTAAAGGTGAATAGAAAATATCAAATTCAATAGTGGACAGCTTCAAATTGTTTCGTGAAAATATACGAATTTATTTAAGAATGTACATATCATATTAATTAGAACAAGGTTACTGAAATAAGAAATGTAGCAAACAGAAGAGTTCAATTCAAGATTATTGCGTTACATTTTTGGCTTCACTGAAAGAATATGAAGGCAACAATGTGACACGTTTGAATAGCCTTCGTCAGCTGACCTTCAATCATACTTCATCATCTCCACCAGCAATCATCTCTACAAACACAAGCATTATTTAAACACATAATCTATTTCTACTTATTTATTCAGTTTAAAAAAGCGAATTTAAAGCAAGAAACAAAACGGTTTGGATTGGTGAGCTGGCATTTCGGGAAAATTCCAGTGGGCCGCCTGATACTATTTCAAGGAATTTGGATCGTTTGGCCTGCGATTCTTGTTCGTTGCCTTTCCTTAAATCGCCTGCCCTGTAAAATTCTCTCCTGACGCGTTAGATACCTTTCTCCTGGCACGTCACATATAGATTCAATTAGGGTACTACTGAATGCCTCCTCTATGTCCGAAAGCACTGCAATTGCCACTTCAACTTTTCCCATCGTATTATTAATACGGGAGATAAACGCATAGTAAGCGTCCACGGCAGATCTGCTTTTTTCAGAGGCAAATTGATTCCTATAGAAAAGTGTTTCCGTTAGGATTTTCTGTTTCGTGTAAAGGTCTACTAATTTTTCTAGTGTTTTAAGCATGCACGAATTCTTCAATTAATGCGACTTTAAATGCTTTGAATTGTTTAACCACCCATCTAATTTTTGAATGAGTGACAATACGACTGGTTACTTTCCAATCTTCTACTCTGGCTCTAGCAGTTGGTCCTCCTGCGGGTTATGACTCATGGGCTGATTCTTCACTTGCGTAATATTTCCCGAAGGAAATAATAATGCCCTCAGTTAACATTTATTGACTTCATTACTACTTTCTTAAATATTCTTATCCACTCATACATTGACGTTCTGTGCGACCAATCATGCTATCAAAATTCGACGATTATTTGCTAGTGGGCATCTACTGCAGGAAAATGAAATGTTAAGATTACATACTGTTAATGATTATCTACTGTACAGCGTTTTCCTACATATCCCTTATCCTTTCCCGAACTGCCCGTTCAACCTTTCCTCTATGGTTAAACACCTCTATAATTGCCCGCCCGAAATTTTTAATTGCCCCACATAAATAACAATAAAACCTATAAAAGCTAAGGTAACCTGACACAGGGGTGGAGCGCACAGTGCGCTTGGTCCCCTAGTCTATTATAAATATAAAGATTAACCTATTTCTATTTATCCTTACAGAATTAATAAGTTCAATACGGATGACTTTACAACATTTCTTTCCTGAAGCTCGCGGAATCAATTGTCCTCCTATCAAAGAATTAGGACATGAACTTACTCAAAGCTATCGCAATTTCCGAGCACTCAATTATTGCCAGATGTCTGATACAACCGCAATCACTTTTTTTACAAAGGGCTCATGTCACCGTGGGATGCAAGCATGGAAACGATATTAAGACGCTGTCCCTTTTGCTTGATAGACATAATGCATTTGTTGTATTTGACAAAAATAACGACCAGTGGATGACTGAGCAAAGACGAATTTGAGCAATTAGGTCCGAATCGAATTTTTGCCACTAGTTCAGGCGCATAATCAAGTTGCTGCTGAGATCAGCGATGACCATCAAGCAAGACAGCACATAAACAATTAAGGACACCAACAAATACGCATTGCAGACAGTCAAGAAGCGAACATGTCAGCAAACAATGAAGAACGAAATCAATTGAGACTTCTGCAAAAAGAACGAGGAGTCTACGAGTATCATCAAGCAAGACAGCACGTAAACTATCGAAGAAGCCAACAAGTTCACATTGCAGCGAGTCAAGAAGCGAACGTTGCAGCATAAAATGAAGAACGAATTCGAATGAGACTTCTACAAAAAGAACGAGGACTCTACGAGTATTCAGTGAGCGCCTTACGAATCCAGCAAGCATGTCGCCATGCGTACAGTGATGCATACCGAAGTTATTTTGCTCTGACTAAATTTTAATGCACATGTAGAGGATAGGCAGCTAATGTGGCGCACTCGTATTTAAATAAAATTAAGCATTCTGAAGAAACTTTTGACGCATCGTTGAATCCATTTGTGTAAGAAGTGATGACCGGAGAAAGAATTATGTAATTTAAAGCAATAATTTCAGATAAACTTATCAATATTGTTGTCTTATCTATATTTTGGAGTCTTGTAAATTTGCTAATATTGCATGAAAGATCCGTTGTCACGTTGTCACCAATGGCATTCGACTTCACTGTAAAGACACTCTACATGAGTACTTCAGGAGAGATGTATGAGAAGAAGTTTCAATCTTCCCAAATAGTAGTAGATAGAATAGGCTGTGGCTGTATAATTATGAATTTGGTCAGTAACGTAGCGAAAGTTTTATAATAATTATTTGGTTAAAATTGTAGTCAAAGGATTGTTTATAAGGTATTAGAATGAATCTTCTCAGGAGAAGCCACATGTTTTCATGTTTGTGCCTGTTTTTAATCAAATTTGAATTGTACTGATTAAATGAGTACCGTATTTTAGTTGGGACTATGTTTCTGAATTTAGGAAATTGTGGATTAATTATTGTGTTTTTTCCTCTTTTGACAAGTCGTTTATTGACGAGTTTCATCATTAAATTGTTAATCTCAGCGGTGATCCAAGGGGAACATTTTTAATGCGTATATGATATATGCAGGGAAGCAAATCTATCAAATGCTGAGGTTAAGTAGGTAGTAACCAAGGAGGTCTTACCGTTGATGTCATTCGCTAAATAAACCCAGTGGGTACCAAATTTGACGACGTCTTTACAACATCGTTACGACATCTTTATATCAACTTTACGACATCCTATGTCCATGTCGTTAAGATTTCTTTACGATATCGTAAAGACATCGTCAGATCGTACGACGACTTTACGTTATCGAAAAGGCACCTTAACGACATAAACATAGAATGTCGCAAAGTTTTCGTGAAGATGTCGTAACGATTTTGTAAAGGCGTCTCCAAATGTTATGCCCACTGGGAATGTTATCCCATTCATACGTCGATAAATGAACAAAGAACTTAGATTCGTTAATTTTCTTTAAATTGCTAATAAAATACTGTAGGGGGGAATTGGAAATGTTGACAGTGAATTTGTGATTGATATTGATAAGGCCATTGTTGGACAAAAACAGAATAGATTGTTGTGAGTGGGAGAGAACTTTTTCGAAATCATCCACCACCATTAGATCTATTCTAGTCCTGGATCGATCGGTGTGGTGAGTTGAACTATATGGAACACTATAAACAGAGAAAAATCGTATACTAGAGATCTCAAATATTTCGTTAGGCAAATAGTCTCACTGAGATTAGTGTTAAGATTACCCATGACTATAATATTCTTGTAATTGGGAATATGCGTAAATATCTCTGTTTTAAGGTCATTATCATTTGAGGCATTAGGCGGCTTGTAAATGACCCCTAATAGTATACTTTCCTGACCCACAAGGCTATCAAGCAAGTAAAGGATTTAAATTGCTTTCGAATCTCTTTAAAACTTCTACAATTTCTAAATATCTTTTGAAATAATTCAGTTTTTGTAACAAAATTGTCAATCCTGTAAAATTACACAAAATTGTCTCTACATCTTCCAAATTCTTTCTCCAGATGTTTTGAAATCTTCAAACCTTAAATTAATCTTTTAAATTAAGACCTAAATCATTTTAAATTTCCTCATGCATCTTATTGCCGGTGCAATCTTAAGAAAATACATTTTTCCCAATATTAAACATTCATTCACAAACCAAATTACATCTTGTATGAATAATGTTTAGAAACATTTGGAAATAAATTTTGTCATGAAATAAAATTACTTATTTGGAAATTTTACTTTAAAAACTTGATGGTGCAGAAATTTCGTAATTTTTATTAATAGATAAACAAACTTAAGGCAGCTACTAAAAATACCATTCGCGCAGTGCTGCAACTAATCAGGCTTCCGACAAAAATTTATGCGAGATCTCGTTACACCAGTTTTTCAGGTAGAAAATTTCGAAGTTTTACGCTTCGCTCGGACAAGTAATTTTTTTGACGCACGAGAAAAAATCCAAGCGTAGATATAGAAATAACATCTTTAGAGAAAATTTATTTAGATTAAAGCACGCGTATATTAGAATCGTGCATAAAGTACTTTATCGCAGTGTAAATAATTCTAATTTTTCTTTTTTGATCAAATAACTCGGTGGAGGTGACGTGTAGTATTTACAAGTTTCACAATCTTGCTTCAATTTTTTTTATAGTAACTATTACCAAGCTCCCCATCCCAGCAGAGATATCGTCAGACAAATAAAGATCGGTTTTTTCTGGAATTTGTATTTAAAATGTAAACTGCGAGAATATGTTGATAGGCTTTTTTACACGAGGAAATTTTCTTCAGCGACGTATATACGCGGGGAGGACGGGGTCGAACGGAGAGAGATAACAAATAAAAATTATCCACGTACGCGGTATATGTACCGCCCCCTAATGTAGAGTATGGAAACATCTTATAAAAAATTAATTACTCACTCAGTTTCTGCATCTCTCCGTAAATCAGTATCATCTACTGTCATTTGCTGTAATAGAAAATGAGGATCGCCGCCGGTACACTATTCTTCGCCCTTGCCGTTTTCCTCAATTCTATTGGTAAATATTAGTAAATTAGTAGTAATAATCTATAATTGTTTGCAGCTACTACATTCCACTCGTATGTAATACATTCCGTTCCGGCATGAAGTTGATTCACAGATATTATTTTCTTTTCTTATTCCTGTTTTTTTGAACTTGCTTGTTGTATTATTCAAATTTCAGAAGCACGTAAGTGTAAAAAGTGAGTAATAATGCTGAACTAGTAATATATGAAATTCTTTGGGATTAATTTTCAATCTATGAAATGCTACAATAAAATGAAATTAATAATTGAAAACTAATATTTTTTGAATAAATACATGAGACTTTAACCATCTTCGTTGATTATCAAAAAAAAGTAAAGTTAAAAGTTCTGTAGAGACCTTAAATTCCCTTAAATCTCTGAATTCGTTCAATTCTCTGTATCCCCGGAATATGCCGAATTTCTTGAATTGTTTTAATGTTCTGAATTCTCTGAATTTCTTGAAATCCTTGCATTCCCTGAAGATTCGGAACTCCCCAAATCCTTAATTTTTCCGAAATCCGGGAATATTCGAAATTTCTGATATTCTTTGAATTCCCTGAACTCCTTCAATTCCTTAAAATTCATGAATTCCTTTAACTCCCTCAAGCTCTAGCATTTCTGAAATTTTCTGAATTCGTTGAGTTTCCTAAATGCTCCTCAATACCTAAAATTCCTGGAATTCTGTAAACTCTTTCAATTCTTACAATTTCGTAAATTTATCAAACTCCTTTAATGCCTTTAATGCCCTGAAATTCTCTGAACTTCCTAAGATCATTAAATTTCTTGACTAATCTGAATGTCCTGAATTTCTTGAATATGCTGAGTTCCATGGATTTCTGGAATATTTTGAATTCTCTAAATTTCTTTAACATGCCAATTCCTTGAATATTCTGAATTCCTGAATTCCTTGAGTTCAGTAAACGTCTGAAAATTCTCATCTTTGGATCTTCTAAATTTCTGAAATTTCTGCAATTCCTTGAATTCTCTGAATTACTTAAATTACCTGAATGCTCGAAAATCCCTAGAATTGTCTGAATTCCTTGAATATCTCGAAATCCTTGAATTCCTTGAATATCCTGAATTCATTAAATATACGAAATTCTCTTAGTGCCTTAAATTGCCTAAAATCTTTGAATTTCTTGACTATTCTAAATTCCCTGGATTCCTTGAATATGCTAAATTCCCTATTCCTGAAATATGTTGAATTCCCGGAATATCTTGAATATTCTGAATTCTCTGAATTTTCGCGATGCTTTGAATCTTCTGAATTACACAAATCCTTTATATTCTCTGAAGTCACTGAATGACCTGAATACTCTGATATCCCAAAATTTTTATGAATTCCCTAAAATCCTTAATTATCTTGAATTCCTTGATTTTCTTGATTTCTCTAATATCCTTTAATATTATGAATTCCCTGAATTTCTGGAATATTATGAATTCCTCAAATCCCTTGAATTCTCTGAATCCCCTGAATTCCTAAAACTCCTCAAATTCTCTTTGAATTCCTTGCATTGCCTGGATTAGGTATATTTTAGGAATACATGAAGTTTCCTAAATTTCCGGAATTCCTCAAATATTCTGCATTATTTAAAATCCGTAAATTTCTTCTATTTATCTGAATTCCTCTAAATTCCTTCAATTTATCTGAATTCATCTTAATTCCTTAAATATTGTGAATTCTCTAAAATCTCTGAATTCCTTCAGTTCTTGTGAATTTTTTTTATTATTTTCCTGAAGTTCCTGACATTCACGGGGTTCTTAGAATACATGAAATTCTACGAATTCAAGGAATTCAGAGTAGGGAGGGAATGCCAAAGATTTCAAAATATTTCAAAGAAATTATGGAATTTAGAAAAACTTAAGGAAGATCAAGTTTAAATCTTTGAAATTGTACAAGAAAATGAAATTAATAATTCAAAGCCAATATCTTTTGAAATAATTATATTTGACGTTTTACGAGTCTTTAACCTACTTAGTTTATTATATTAAAAGGTAAATATTAAAGATGTTACTTTTTTCTCCGAAATGAAGATTTTGATATTTAGAGCGATGAAGATTTTCCAGATTCCCTACATTTTTAAAAATCTCTGAATTCCTTTAATTCTCTGAAATCCTCGAATATTCTGAGTTCCTTAAATTCTTTTAATTCTATACGTCTTCTCAATTCCTGAAAAATTCCAAATGCCTAAAATTTCTTAAATTCCCTGAATTCTTTGACTCCTTAAATAACATCAATTTTATAAATTCCTTGACTTTTCTGAGATACTGGATTCCTTAAATACCCCTAATTCTTTGACTATTCGGAATTATTCGAAATCCTTGAATATCCTGAATTCCGTGAATTCTCGAAATTCCTTGAATTCGCTAAATGCTCGGAAACTGGCAAAATTCTCTGAATTTCCTAAAATCTTTCAATTTCTTGAATATGCTGAATTCCATATATTTATTGAATATTCTGAATTCCTCAACTTCGTTGACAATTCGGGGTTCTCTGAACTTTGACAATTCCTCAAATTTCATGAATTTATTGAATTTCTCTAATGCTCTAAAATCCCTGAACTCCCTTAATTTCTTAAATATTCTAAATTCCGTGATTCTCAGAATTCCTCAAATTCCCTAAATGCTCTGAATTTCTTAAATATTTTCAATTGTATTAATTAAATGAATATTCTCAATTCCTTAAATATTTTGAGTCCTCCATATTTTTTAAATCTCTGAACTCCTTTAATATCTTTCATTTATGATTATTACGAATTTCTTAATTCCTTGAATATTCTGAATTTCGTGAATTCCTAAAATCCTTTATTTCTCTTAAGTCCCTCATTTCTTTGACTACTCTGAATTCTCTTAATTTCTCGAATACTATAAAATCCATGAAATCTTCGAATATTCAGAATTCCTTCAATATTCTGAATTCCCTGAATTCCTTCAATATTTCCCAAGAACCGAAACTCACAGGAGATTTTTTATTTATCCTATTAGGGTCGGGAAGCAATTCATAATAAACGTGGGAAACATACCGTGTTAGAGAAAGTCGTGTAAATTATTTTTATGGTTGTTTGAACATTCCTTTAAGATTTAAGCACGGAAGTCGACATTTCCTAACAATCAGAATTGTAGTAGATTTCATTATTACATTATTGAGATCGGAAAACACTTTAAAATAAATACAACCAAAATTCCCTGGCAGGACAAGTCGTTAAATTTATTTTAAGGATTGCTTACGTAATGCTTGCAAGAAATTTGATAACTCGTTTGGTTGTTAGGAGATGCCACTTTCCTCGCCTAAATCTTAGAGGGATGTAAAAACCCTTAGAATAATTTCAACGACTATCTCTGATATATGTTTCCCACGTTGATTGCGCATTGATTTCCAAACTCGACAGTATAATAAAAAGATCGGCTGTGATTTTGGGTTTTCAGGAAAAGTCGATGTCCTTGATTGAATCTTTATGTTACTTTTAAAGGAACCCTTAACGTGAATTCAACGACTTCTTCTCTGAATTAGGGAAATTTCACTAATTACTGGTGAAATTCGACTAATTGGATGAGAGGAAAATAGGACACTAGAAGTTAGTGAGAAGTGTCTAATTCGATAGTGGACAGCTTCAAATTTTTTTGTGAAAATATACGAATTTATTTAGGGATTCACATATAATGTTAATTAAAAGAAGGTTATTGAAGTTAAAGACGTCACAAATAGAAGAGTTTGATTTAAGATTATTGCATTACATTTTCAGCTCTAATCAAACAATATGAAGGCAACATTGTGAAACTTGTAAATAGACTTAGACACCTGATCTTGTATCATACTTCGTCACCTCCGTCAACACAACATTTATGCAAGTTCCTGGTTCAAAATTAAAACACTGAAATTATATAGACATTCAACCTATTTTATCTTATTTTTTCACTTCAAAATAGAAAATTTAAAGCAATTCAGAAATAAAGCAGAATTCGATAAAACACAAAAGCTAAAATAAATTCGGGAACAAAGCCGGTGGTCCACCCAATAATATTTTGAGCAATTTAGGCCGCTTCCTGATTCTTAAGTTAGTTAATTTTCGATACCAATAATATAATCTGCTTTCTCTACTGGAATATGTTTTCCACATTTAATGTCAATTGAATTCCGATACCAATATTATAATAACAAAATCGCCTGTGCTTTTGGGTTGTTAGGAAATTGTCGACTTCCTCGCTTGAATTCTTAAGCAATGCTAAAACAACCCTAAAAATAAATTGAAATCCTTTTTCTTCTAGAATATGTTTCCCACGTTTATTGTGAACTGATTTCCGTCCCCAATAGTATAATAAAAAAATCTCCTGTGATTATCAGATGTCAGGAAATATCTATTTCCTTGCTTTAATGTTTGAGAGATGCTCAAAAACAACCTCGAACATCACAAAATCGTGAATGTTTCAAGTTCATGGATACAAAAATGTTGTCTTAATGTTCTTGATCTACGAAATATGAAGCATCTAGCCAAATCTAAATAAATTTTTTGAAAAGGATAACATTTCAATAATGGACGAAGTTTCCTCTTAAAATAGATGTAAAAACGAGAGTTTTGGCAATCGTTTGAGTAAAACCTGTCCTTTTTTCTGATGATTTTCTTCTTCTCTCTAAATATCTGATACCTCCCTCAATATCCCCCAAACCTTTTAGAATGCGTGACCTTTCTAACTGCCTAACCAGACTCTGCAAATGCCTGTTATCGTTCTAACTTCTCGCCCAATCTCCCTAAATGCCCACTATCTTCCTAACCAACCTCTCCATGTACTAGAGACCATCCTAACTGCCTAACCAAATTCCTTAAATGTCCGTAACCTTCCCAACAACCCACCCAACCTCTCTGAATGCCTACTATCTTCCTAGCCAACTTTTCAAAATGCCTGAGACCCTCCTAACTGCCTAACCAAACTCCTCAAATGTCCGCAACCTTCCTGACTACCCACTCAACCTCCTTAACTGCGCTATAACTTCCTAACTGCCTGCTCAACCTCGCTAAATACCCTCTTCCTTTCTAACTGCCTGAACAACGTCTCTATTTGCCGCTACCCTCCTAACTATCTAACCAAAGTTCCGAAATTCCAGGCCAACCTCCCTAAATGTCCGTCAAACCTATCAGAATGCCCGATTAACCTTCGTCTCGCTACCTCTCGCAACGCACTCAGTCTTTGTACTTCCCTCACATTTGTGGACAGGCTTTTTAAAACTGAAGGTCAAAGCATCGACAACTGTAATTTGGTGATTGTGGATTCTCTTTTGATAAAGCTCCTTTTATAGTACTTTAAATTGAAGCATGTATTTTCATTTAATATCAGGCAATTAAAATAAGAAACTATTTTTGCAACTCTCCTTCAATCTATTAAAATTGTGCAAAATTTCGAAATTAAGAACTGTTTTGAAAATTTCTAACGTATTTGATGAAATATGTTAAAAAATGACATACGTTCTTTTAATAAGTTCAACGAATTCAGTACACAACTTTTTTTTAGGCCTACTTTTGAAAGAAATATCCCAATAATTCTTTTTTCCTTGCAACTGATTTGAACACTATCTTTTAAGAACAAGGTTGATGATTATAATCTACGAGATAACGAAAAGAGTATATATAAACTCCAACTGAAAAACTGGATATTCATCAGTTAAACAAATTTTTCAAACATACTGTAATTTGTTCTCTCTCAACTTGGCAAAAATGAAGATCGATTATTACCTGGTTTTCAACTTTGTGGTCATCTTTAATTCTATTGGTGAATACAACAATAATTAACGAAAAATTAAGAAATTTAACAGAAAAAAACATTTACGATGCAAATAATTTTGCCCAGTAAAAAATTATTATCAACCCATAATACTTTGTGAAATCAAAATTCACCAAGTAATTCTGAAAGAAGAATAAAATTCAAAAAATTGATTGAATTGAAAAAAATTATAGAAATATTAAAAATGTGTTAAATGACAAAAATGGTGAAAATTTGCCGAGATTATTATTATAGAAAAAATAGAGCATTTTTTCAAGTTTTCATTTTTTATCCTTTTATTGTATTTTTAAAGTTTTATTTCACTGATAATGTTTTACTTGGAGTTTTTTTGCATCGAATATGTTTTTGGCAAGATTCCAAAACTTGAATATGCCAAGAATCTTCGAAAATTTGATGAAAAAAAATTAATAAAAAGTTCCAATTTTTAACAAAACAAGGTATAATATTAATAATTAAATAATAAAGGTTTTGATAAACGGTGCAATAAAATGTTAATGACCTTTTTTTGAATTTTTAGCAAAATAGTTAAATATTCACCCAATAAATAGAAGTTTAAAAAAACGTTGACATTTTATGAATCCGCAAAGGTCATTTTTCACATGAAACCAATACCTTCTCATTGATGAGAATATAAAAAACAATTTTGTTATCAAAAATTTTATTGCAACTTGTGTCGCTTTCTCATAAATTCAATTTGGCTTATTTTTAATATTATTTTTTACGATTTAAACCAAAAATACGCATCCTAGCGTGAAGCGGTTTTTCCAAAAAGCTAATTCTTTTATTTATGATATACTTTTATAACAAAAATTGATAATACTTTTTTTCATAATACGAACATCGAAACTGGCGCTTTTGCAGCCTGCGAAGCGAGGCGAAAATGGCGGTATGCATGTGAGCGGGTTTGTAATAAGAGGCTTGGAAACTCTAGGGTTTGTAAAGTAGTTTCGTACCCGCCTTCCGGGCAACGAAAGCCGCTATTTTCGATATTCTTTTTGTGAAAAATAGCTTTTGGTTGAAGAACTTTTGTCGTTTCATTTCTTGTTCGTGGCTGATGTTGTTTCATCCAAAATTGAATTTTTTTATTTTTAATCTTATTTTTTACG
>JAABKJ010004386.1:6923-24437 GCA_011634705.1 Andricus grossulariae
GATTGGAAATGAGGACATAATTGATCAATTTAGCAACAAAACTAACATTTTCTAATTAAATTTTTACCTCGTCAACATCGAATAACAGCTAATCAGACAATACTATTGTAAGAGGATATAACAATGGAACAAACTCACTATACAAATAGACTCTTGCAAAGGATTGGAAATAAGGAAATAATAGACCAATATACCAGCAAAACTAATATATTCCAATTAGGTTCTTTCCTGGTCAAGATCTAATAACAGCAGCTAGTCAGACAATACTGTTGGAAGAGGATATAACAATGGAATAAGCCAACTATACAAATAGATTATTTTGGAAGATTGGGAATGAGAAAATAATAATAAAACAATATACCAACAAAACTAATATCTTTTAATTAATTTCTTAGTTGGCTTTTTCTATTGTTGTATCCTCTTCCAAACGTTTTGTATGATACCCTGATGTTATAGGATGTTTACCAGATAAAAATTTGTTCAAAAAATGTTAGTTTTATTGGTATACCTGTCTATCATTTCCTTATTCCCAATCCTTTGGGAAAATCTATTTGTACATTGTGCATGTTTCATTGTCGTATCCTCTACCAACCGTTTTATATGATTAGCTGACGTAATTGGATGTTGGCCAGGTAAAATTTTGAATAAAAGATGTTAGTTTTGTTGGTATATTGGTCCTTTATTTTTCAACACACCAATATACCAACAAAACTAACATCTTCTAATTAAGTTCTTACCTGGTCAAGCTCTAAAAACAGCAGCTAATCAGACAATACTGTTGTAAGAGGATATAACAATGGAATAAGCCAACTATACAAATAGATTTTTCCAAAGGATTGGAAATAAGAAAATAATAATAGACCAATATACGAACAAAATTAATATCTTCTAATTAGGTTCTTAGCTGCTCAAGATCCAATGAAGGGAGCTAATCAGACAATACCGTTTTAAGAGGATATAATAATGGAATAAGCCAACTATACAATAGATTCTCCCAAAGGATTGGATATAAGAAGATGATAATAGACCAATATACCAACAAAACTAACATCTTCTAATTATGTTATTTCCTGGTCAAGATCCAATAACAGCAGCTAATCAGATAATACTGTTGTAAGAGGATATGAACATTGAATAAGCCAACTGTGCAAATAGATTATTTTAAAAGATTGGGAATGAGAAAATAATAATACAACAATACACCAACTAAACTAATATCTTCTTATTAAGTTCTCAACTGGTCAACTTCCAACAACAGCAGCTAATCAGACAATATTTTTGGAAGAGGATACACCAATGGAACAAGTCAAGTATGCAGATAAAGGATACTCCAATGCACGGTGATCATCTGAGGTCTTTAGGTTTGTCTTGATTGAGGAAAAATTCTGAGTAGGCTATTCTATTGTTTTTGACCCGTAGAATCCGAAAATGATGGTCCCAAAATCGTAGCTGCTCTCCTTTCCAAGATATAGTCGAAAAATGTTATTTTTTAATATTTTTATTAAAAATGATGTCTTAAGATGGGAAAATAAAGTTTAATCTGTCATTTTGACACAAATAGTAATCATTGTTATTACATAATAATATATTCAATGAATATTATTTAGAAACTAGATAAGTGTACGTGATTGCCAACGGACATCTATTATAATCTATCTGGCTATCTTTTTTCTACATTATAAACTATTTTATAAACTGCCATATTATAAATTATCAGTAATAATAATGATAATAATGAGGCGTATTTTTGAAGCTATTTATCAAACATGAGTAATATATTTATTATTATATTGGTTATACATTATGTTCCAATTTATTCAATCATATCACTGTACATAAAATCAATATACGTATCTACTATTCCAGTTGAAGATTCAACATTATTGTGAAAATTCATCAGTTTGGTGGAAAATTAATTTTTTTCATTTTAAATTGATACTTATTCCATTTTTGGTTGAAATTTGATCTTTGTTAGTTCAAAATTCAACTATCTAATTGAAAATTTATTTCTTTTGTTGAAAATTCCACTATTTCGATGAAAATTCATTCATTTTGTTCAAAAATGTCACTTTTGTTAAAAAATTAATCTTTTTGGTTAAAAAATTCAACTATTCCAGTTGAATATTAATCATTTTAGGTGAAAATTTACATTTCTTGTTGGAAATTCAACTATTTTAGTTGGAAATTCATCAATTCAGTAAAAAATCAATTTTTTACACTGAAAATTGAACTATTCCATTCTGGTTGAAAACTAATTTTTTTGTTAAAAGTCGTGTTCCACTTTTGATTGAGAAGAGATCTTTTTTAATTCAAAATTTAACTATTTGGTTGATTTTTTTTTCATTCAACTATTTGAGTTGAAAATTCATCAGTTTGATGGAAAATTAATTTTTTTTTTACTGAAAATTGAACTAATACATTTTGGTTCGAAATTTATCTTTTTTGGTTTAAAATTCAACTAATTGGTTAAAAACTAATCTTTTTGGTTAAACCATTAATTTTTTTGTATAAAATTGTCTTGTTTTGGGAAAAATTAATTTTTTCCCCCTTAAGATTCAACTATTCAAGTTGAAGATTCATCATCTTAGTTGAAAATTCATCAGTTTGGTGGAAAATTAATTTTTTCCACTGTTCATTGATACCTATTTCATTTTTGGTTGATAATTGATCTTTGCTATTTGAACATTCAACTATTTAATTGAAAATTTATCTTTTTTGTTGAAAATTCAACTATTTCCTTGAAAACTCATTCATTTTGATATAAAATGTCTCTTTTGTTAAAAAAACAATCTTTTTGTTAAAAAATTCAACTATTTCAGTTGAAGATTGATCATTTCAGGTGAAAATTCACCCTTTTTGCTTAAAATTCAACTACTTTAGCTTAAAATTCATCAATTCAGTGGAAAATCAATTTTTTACACTGAAAATTGAGCTAATCCATTTTGGTTAAAATTTATTTATTTCTGGTTAAAAATCGTGTTCCACTTTCGGTTAAAAATTGATATTTTTCAGTTGAAAATTTAACTATTTGTTTGAAAATTTTTATTTATTTTTTATTAAAAATTTAACTATTCGACTTGAAAATTCATCAATTTGGTGGAAAATTAATTTTTTCCACTGAAAATTGAACTATTCCATTTTGGTTGGTAATTGATCTATTTTAGTTTAAAATTCAACTATTTGGATGAAAATTAATCTTTTTGTTTGATAATTATTTTTTTGTGTAAAATTGTCTCTTTTTGGAAAAGATTAATTTTTTTGGTTGAAGATTCAACTATTCCAGTTCAAGATTCATCATCTTAGTTGAAAATTCATCAATTTGGTGGAAAATTAATTCTTCCACTGAACATTGATGTTACATTTTTGTTTGAAATTTTATCTTTGTTAGTTCAAAATTCGACTATTGAATTAGAAATTTATCTTTCTTCTTGAAAATTCAACTATTTCCTTGAAAATTCATTCATTTTGTTCAAAAATATCTCTTTTGTTAAAAAATTAATCTTTTTGGTTAAAAATTCAACTATTACAGTTGCAGATTGATCATTTTAGGTGAAAATTTACCCTCTTTGTTCAAAATTCAACTATTTTAGTTGAAAATTCATCAATTCAGTGAAAAATTAATTTTTTTACACTGAAAATTGAAATATTTAATTTTGGTTGAAAATTAAATCTTTTGTTAAAAATCGTGTTCCACTTTTGGTTGAAAATTGATCTTTTTTAATTCAAACTTTAACTACTTGGGTAAAATTTTTTATTTTATTTTTTTGAATCCAACTATTTGGGTTGAAAATTCATTAGTTTGATGAAAAATTAATTTTTTTTCCTACTAAAAATTGAACTGTTTCATTTTGGTTGGAAATTGATTCATTTTAGTTTGAAATTCTACTATTTGGTTGAAAATTATTCATTTTGGTTGAATATTAATTTTTTTGTATAAAATTGTCTTTTTTTGGAAAAAATTAATTTTTGTTTTGTTTTGAAAGTTCAACTATTCCAGTTGAAGATTATTTATCTTAGTAGAAAATTCCTCAGTTTGGTGGAAAATTAATTTTTTACACTGAAAATTGAACTAATCCATTTTGGTTAAAAATTAATTTTTTGTTAGAAATCGTTTTCCACTTTTGATTGAAAATTGATCTTTTTTTATTCAAAATTTAAGTACTTGGGTGAAATTTTTTATTTTTCGTTTAAAATCTAACTATTTTGGTTGAAAATTCATTATTTTGGTGGAAAATTAATTTTTTTCTACTGAAAATTGAACTACTTTATTTTGGTTGGAAATTGGTTTATTTTAGTTTAAAATTCAACTATTTTGTTGAAAATTATTCAGTTTGGTGGAAAATTAATTTTTTTCACTGAACATTGATACCTGTTCGATTTTTGGCTCATAATTGACCTTTGATAGTTGAAAATTCAACTATTTATTTGAAAATTGATCTTTTTTGTTGAAAATTCATTTATTTTTTAACAAAAATGTCTTTTTCGTTAAAATATTAATCTTTTTGGTTAAAAATTCAGCCATTCCAATTGAAGTTCAATCATTTTAGGCAGAACTCCCCCTTTTTTATTTAAAATTATACAATTTTAGTTGAAAATTCATCAATTCGATGGAAAATTAATTTTTTACACTGAAAATTGAACTATTCCATTTTGGTTGAATTTTTCTTTTATTAGTTCAAAATTCAACTATTTGAATGAAAATTAATTTTTTTGTTAAAAATCGTGTTTTTCGGTGAAAGATTAGTTTTTTACACTGAACATGTATCTGTTCCACTTTTCATTGAAAATTGATATTTTTTAGTTCAAAATTTAACTATATGGTGGAAAATTTTTATTTTATTTTTGTTTAAAATTCAACTATTTGGTTGAAACTTAATCTTTTTGGTTGCAAATTAATTTTTCTGTACAAAATTGTCTTTTTTGGGAAAAATTATAAATATATATTTTTTTTTAAGATTCAGCTATTCAAATTGAAGATTCATCATCTTGGTTGAAAATTCATCAGTTTGGTGAAAAATTAATCTTTTCCACTGAGCATTGATACCTATTCCATTTTGCGTTCATAATTGATCTTTCCCACTTGAAAATTGAACTATTTAATTCAAAATTTATCTTTTTTGTTGAAAATGCAACTATTTCGCTGAGAATTCATTTATTTTTAAAAAAGTGTCTTTTTTGTTAAAATAGTTATCTTTTTGGTTAAAAATTTAACTATTCCAGTTGAAGATCCATCATTTTAGGTAAAAATCCAGCTTTTTTGTTTAAAATTCAACTATTTTAGTTGAAAATTCGTCAATTCAATGGAAAATTAATTTTTTACACTGAAAATTGAGCTATTCCATTTTGGTTGAATTTTTTTTTTAGTTCGAAATTCAACTATTTGGTTGAAAATGAATTATGGTGTTGAAAATCATGCTTTTTGGTGGAAAATTAATTTTTTACACTGTAAATGGAACTGTTCCACATTCGGTTGAAAATTGATCTTTTTTGGTTAAAACTCAACTATTTGGTTGAAAATCTTTATTTCTTTGTTTAAAATTAAACTGTTTAAGTTGACAATTCATCAGTTTGGTGAAAAATTAATTTTTTCCCCTGAAAATTGAAATATTCCATTTTTGGTTGAAAATTGATCTTTGTTATTTAAAGAGTCAACTATTTAAAAAAAAAGGTAATTTACAAAAAACAGGTTTTTCTAAAAGAAGGAATAGTTTGGCGAGGACAAAACTCACAGAATATCTTTATCATATCACGATTCATCTTTAAAAAGAATAAAATAACAAATCGAAGGTGGCCTTTTTGAGAAAATTGACTTTTTTTTTAATGTACGACATTTTGGTAATTTTCAACTTTTTTCAATTTTCTTCGTGGATTTTAAGAGTTCGGTTCTCCCTACAATCTTCTGAAAGAAAATTAAATTATGTCAATTGGTTCCCAAGATACAATATTGTTAAGAAAAATTTCGGTAATTTTTACATAATTCACCTGAATATTCATGTAGCCCAAGTTCGTGAAAAAGATTTTTTTATCAAAAACAAAAAATACGTGTCTCATATTTTACCTTGCAAAACCATATATTTGTTGCCCGATTTCATATGAAATCGGTCATGTATTCATTTTGTGTACAGTGATATGATTGAATGAATTGGAACATAATGTATCACCAATATAATAATAAATATATTACTTATGTTTGATGAATAGCTTCAAAAATACGTCTTATTATTATCATTATTGTTACTGATAGTTTATAATATAGCAGTTTATAAAATAGTTTATAATATAGAAAAAAGATAGTCAGATAGTTTATAATACATGTCCGTTGGCAATCACGTACATTTATCTAATTTCTAAATAATATTTATTTAATATATTATTATGTAATAACAATTATTACTATTTGTGTCAAAATGACATATTAAACTTTTTTCCCCTTCTAATGCATCAATTATAATAAAAATAATAAAAAATAACATTTTTCTACTATATCTTGGAAAGGGGAGCAGCTACGATTTTGGGACCTTCATTTTCGGATTCTTCCGGTCAAAATCAATAGAATAGCCTACTCAGAATTTTTCGCCAGTCAAGGTAAACCCAAAAACCTCAGATGATCACCGTGCATTGGTGTATCCATTATATGTATACTTGGCTTGTTGTATTGTTGTATGCTCTTCCAATAATATTGCCCGATTAGCTGCTGTTATTGGATCTTGACAAGGTAAGAACTTATTTAGAAGACGTTATTTTTGTTGGTATATGGATCTATTATTATTTTCTCATTCTCAATCCTTTAAAGGAATCTATTTGTATAGTTGGCTTATTCCATTGTTATATCCTCTTCCAACAGTATTGTCTGATTAGCTGCTATTATTGGATCTTAACAAGGCAAGAACTTCATTACAAGATGTTAGTTTTGTTGGTATATTGATCTATTATTATTTTTTTATTCCCAATCCTTTAAAGGAATCTATTTTTATAGTTCCACTGTTATATCCTCTTCCAACAGTATTGCCTGATTAGCTGCTGCTATTGGATCTTGACCAGGTAAGAACATAATTAGAAGATGTTACTTTTGTTGGTATATTATTATTTTCTCATTCCTAATCATTTAAAAGAATCTATTTGTATAGTTGACTCATTCCATTGTTATATCCTCTTCCAAGAGTATTGTCTGATTAGCTGCTGTTATTGGATCTTGACCAGGTAAGAACATAATTAGAAGATATTAGTTTTGTTGGTATATTGGTCTATTATTATCCTTTCATTCCCAATATTGTAAAAGAATCTATTTGTATAGTTGGCTTGTTCCATTGCTGTATTCTCTTCCAACAATATTGTCTGATTAGCTGCTGTTATTGGATCTCGACAAGGTAAGAACTTAATTAGATGTTATTTTTTGGTTATATTGGTCTATTGTTATTTTCTCGTTCCCAATCCTCTGAAAGAATCTATTTGTATAGTTGGCTTATTCCATTGTTATGTCCTCTCCCAACAGTATTGTCTGATTAGCTGCTGTTATTGGATCTTGACCATGTAAGAACTCAATTAGAAGATGTTAGTTTTGTCGGTATAATGGTGTATCGAAAAATAAAGGTCCAATATACCAACAAAACTGAAATCTTTTATTTAAAATTTTACATGGTCAACATCCAATAACGTGAGCTAATCATACAAAACGGTTGGTAGAGGATACGACAATGGAACATGTTAACTATACAAATAGATTTTTCCAAAAGATTGGGAAGAAGGAAATGATAGACAGGTATACCAATGAAAATAACATCTTCTAAATAAATTTTTATCTGGTAAACCTTCAATTATATCAGCTAATCATACAGAACGGTTACAAGAGGATACAACAATGGAAAAAGCCAACTATACCTATGGATTCTTTGAAGGTTTGTGAATGGAAAAAGAACAGACCCGTATACCAACAAAACAACATCTATCATTTTGTATACAATACAAAAAATGATAAATTTAGGATAATATCTAGACCCTTAATTCTCGAGAAAGCCAGTCAGGAAGTTGACCATCCCCAAGTTGTAGCTTTCCTCCATAAATAGTGTTATTGTGATCTGGAATTCGTACAAAGATGAGCGGGTATACAATGAGTGGAGGAAACAATATTGGGTGATTGCATCGCCTAAGATGCGTTGCGAAAATAAGGTGCATTCTGCTTGTCATGAAACAGCGGTAATCTTGAAAATTTTGATTATGATTGTTATGGAAAGGTTCGAGATGTGCAATTAAATTTCGGCCATGAGGTATCAATACAAAAACGCGTTCGTGTGCATTTGGATCTCCTGCATGTGGTGTAATTACCCAGGTCGGAATTGCCCCATTACCGATATATTGCATAACACCAGTAAGTACTTCGTCACCTGGCATTTGTATATAAATCCTAGATTCATCAGAATCAGGAAAACGTCGGGCTGGTTGTCCACTATGGCTTCTTAGCACTGCTCCTAATTTTGAAAGAAAAAGTAAAGATTTATGAATTATTTTTACACTTTAAAAATATCTGTTAGCGTTTAGATAATCATGGTCTTCTGCTTAAGAATTGCATCATTTGAATCCAATTGAAAGAAAGTCAAGTCAAAGCCTTTTTGAAATTAAGAATATTCTGCTTTCCAAAATCATATTTCTGATTTAGAGTGCTTCGGCTTGGAAAACTTTCAATTTGCAGCAATAATAGTGAATCCTATGAAAATTTCAGCAGGATGGGATGTACCATTTCGTGTAGTTTTTCATTATCTGAATCCAATTCCGAAAGGATAATCTTCTTACCATGTCAGGTGTTTGGGATGATTTACTTTAAATTTTAAAACATGTAATATTTCTTATTAATATCATTTTATATAACACTACTTACTTGTAATATCAAGGTAAGCCATAGAGGCGAAGAGGAGAATGACGGTCTTCATTTTATCTGCATATAGAGGAAACGATAAATAAATGAAAACTAATTTTTTAAGAGTTTCATGAACAGTGATTGGTAATTTTTTGCAATAGATGTTCACTCTTATAACCATTGTCTGCTTACACAACTTTATAAATTATAATAAAAAGAGTGGAAAAGTACAGAGTTTCTTACTCACCTGCAGCATCACAAAGTAGAAACAATAAAGTATCTTTTACGTAAGAAAAAAGTTATAAAATTAAAATAGACGTTACGTAAGAGTAAAATCATTTTGCTGAAATTTTTTGAAATTAGGAATACGACCCATTTGAAATTAAAAAATTTTTTTGGTCACGAATAATTGTTATAATGATGAATTCTGTTTATTTTTGACATAATTCAGAAGAAAAAATACATTATTGTTAAAAATGATATTGCACCATTAAAGCTTGTATTATATCAAGAATAATGGTATTGTATCTTTTATTTTCTCGAAGAACAATTTTTAATGAAGTTAAACAATCATTCTTTATTCAAAAATTTCTTGATCCTCTGCAAATTGTGAAAAGATATTATTTTTAAAAATAAATAATACAGTTGATGAATGTCAAGAGTCATATTAAGGTTTCAACAATATTTGGCAATTATTGAAACAATTTTAATTTGTTTGAACAATTTTTTCACACTAAATCTTGAGAAGTTACTATTTTCTAGAGTAAACTCTTAGATTTTCTAATTCAATTTTTTGTGCAATAATATATAAACAACAATCAAATATTTTGAAAAAAAAACTTTCAAACGTTTTCTTCTCAAGTATTGTTTGAATATTTCATCATTGCAGTTGAAAAAAATCATTAAATATTAATTCCTTTATTATGAACAATCGAAAATCTTATGATTAGAGAATTTTCAAATTTGGTCTCCTTTATTTTTTATTATTTCCGAAATGGTATTCTGGAATAATGGTAGATATTAATCTTATTATGGGATGACATTATTTTATTTATTAAATGAAATAATTATTTTTTGTGAAAATACGATTTATTTGATTTCTTATCTTTCAGGGAATTTTTAGTATAGTTATTCAATTTGTTTTAATGCAGATATAAATATTCAAGGATTATTTTAGCGCACATAGTTTAATAATCAATTGTATGCAAAAACAATTTTCGTGTCCGAGTACAATTTTAGTAGCTCATGTCTTATAATATCGAAAAAATGTCTAGAAAGTCTGGCTGGTCGGTCACTGAATACTGAGTGACTAGATTCCCCTGAACAGGAATAAAATAAAAATAACAAATTTTCAACAAAGTAATGAAATCCTCAACCAAAACGTAAATTTACAATCAAACAGTTGACGATGAAACTATTATGTTCAAAATTTGTCTTTTTTGGCTGAAGTTCACAGATTTTCACATAAAATCAAAGTCTTTTTTGTTGGAATATGAAATTTGTAAAAAAATTCATTTTTTTATTGAAAATTTTACTATTTGGTTGAAAATGAATTTCTTTGATGAAAATTTATCCTTTTTAGTTGAAAATTCAAATACTGTATTGAAAATTCATGTATTTTGTTGATAATACATCTGTTTTGTTGATAATTTTTCTTTTTTTGTAGAAAATCAATCTTCTTGGTTGATAAATAAGCTTTTCGTTTAAAAATTCAACTCTTTGGTTGAATGTTGCACTCTTTTATCGAAAATTCACTTTTTTAAAAGATTTAGGATTTTAGTTGAAAATTTATCTCTCAGTTTGAAAATTTTAACATTCTGCTGAAAATTTTTTTTTTTAGAATTAGCTTAACTATTTTGTTAGTAATTTGTCTCTTTTGGAGGAGAAAGAAAGAAAAAAAGAAAGCGAAAGGTGGTAGCGGTGGGACGAATAAGAAAGCGAAAGGTGGCAGCGGTGGAATCTTTTGGTTGAGGATTCAACTATTTTGTTGTAAGTTTTTTTGTTTGTTGAAATTTAATGTTTCACATTGGAAATTAAAATTTGTTTTTCATTTCTGAAGTTCGATTATTATGCTACTCGAAAGTTGATCTTCTAGGTTGAAAATTCAACTATTTAGCTAAGAATTACTTTTTCTATGAGAAATAATTTTCTTCCAAAAAAATGTAACAATTCTATTTTTGGTGGAAAATTTATATTTTTGGGTTGCGAATTCATCTATTCGGGTAGAAAATTAATCTGGTGTGTTGAAAATTTATCATTTTAGTTACAAATTCAACTAGTTGTTTGAAAATTGAACTGTTTTGTTAAAAATCAATTCATTTGGCTGAAATTTGATTATTTTCGTTAAGAATTTCTCTTTTACAGTTCAAATTTCAACTTTTTGGTTTAAAATATATGTATTTTGTTAATAATTTATATTTGTTTGTAGAAAATTAATCTCCTTGGTTAAGAAGTAAGCCTTTAGTTCGAAAATTCAGCTCTGGTTCAATGTTGATTCCTTTTCTTAAAAATGCATCATTTTACTTTTGAAGATTTATTATTTTAGTTGAAAATTGATCTCCTAGGTTAAAAATTAAACTATTTTGCTAAAAATTAGGTGTTTTTTTGTGTGCGAAAATTAACTGTTTTCACTGAGAAAGTGACTATTCTATTTCTGGTTAAAAATAGACCCTTTTTGTTCAAAAATGCATGCATTTTATCGAAAATTCGTCTTTTTTGATAGAAAATTGCTTCTTGGTTGAAAATTCAGATTTTTGATTAAAAATACAATTGCTTGGTTGAAAATGAATCTGTTTCAGTTTATTTTTGATCAGAGAAGTATCACGTGCTACAAATCCTTTGCGACCTGCCTCCTATTTGACACTTTGTGACGTTATGGTAGATCCCAGTGAATTATGGTTTGGACCACAGTGTGGCTGAGCTACTAGATTTCCCCATGCAGAAATGAAAAATAACTGCAAAATTTAAAAAAGAGTTCAAAGTTGGGAGTGATGTGAGAGATCGAGAATTTACGCGCCTCGTAAACTGCTGTCGGCTAATCGAAATCCAGGGTGTGGTAACCATCGTAACCGTAGTAACCGTCGTCTTAGCAGGCATCGGCATCTGTTCGCGAAGGAATTACGAGGTAACTTTGTCTCCTAAGATAACGGCAGACGCCTCTCTGGAGTTGAGTGGTGCAAGCAAGGGACGTCGAGTCGGTGAAGTACAGAGTACGGAGGAGTGAGTGTGTATGATGGGTGAGGCGCAGAGGCTTGAGTTTCCATTGGGGTGGTTCTTGCGATATAAGCTCTCGTCCTCTCATCCTCTTCCTCTTCCGCATTCTCCATCCCTCTCTCTCTCTCTCATTTTCTCTCCCTCGAGTCGTGTCCCGGTTTCATCTCGAGGAAGTGAGAGGTGGCATCGGTGGGACGAAGAAGAAGCGATAGGTGGCAGCGGTGGGACAAAGAAGTGAGTGGTAGCAGCGGTGGAATGAAGAAGAAGCGAGATGTGGCAGCGGTGGATGAAGAGAAAAGCGAAAGGTGCAGCGGTTGGATGACGAGAAAGCGAGAGAGGACAGCGTTGTGATGGTGGTTGCGGGTGGCAGGGCAGAAGGTGCCCTGTGAGACATAGAGCATACCCACTATCACCCACAGATAGTGGTTCGGTCTCGGTGCTACGGGGTGTCGCGGGCTCATACATATTCAGCGGATGCATCACCCGACCTCCACGAACCCCCGGTCATTTATTGACCCGCCTTCCCAAAGGACTTCGGTAGAACGCGAGACGACGAAACTTCCGCCACTCCGCAGCTAAACTCAAATTACAGCCCAGTTTTCGAGTCCGATTGATGTTTAGACGTTTTTCAAAACCAGAATCGTCCCGGGACGTTTGTAAGCTTAAAAAAAATCGTAGTCTCCCAAGCGGTGCCGGGACATCCTGCAGACGTTGATAGAATGTAGGTCTATGTCATGTGACGTGTCTTTAAGCAAAGCTCATTTCTGGGCATAGGATGGTTCCGAAAGTACAAGATTTCGAAAGAGCTTAAAATGGCGGTCAATTTAAAATTTGAATGAAAGATCATTCATGCAGTTTGCAATTAAATATTTTAAAGTATGTTTGAACAATAATTTCAACTTTAAAAAGGATCCAATGATCCCAGTTAACAGCAATTGTTTAATATTAATTAACTCTTGACGGGACACACAGGAAAGCCAAAGGTGGCAGCGGTGGGATGAATGAGAACTGAAAGGTGACAGGGGTGGGATAAAGAAGCGAAAGAAGACTACGAGTATACTTCTAAGTCATATGACTTGTATTTGAGACATCCTCAAGATGTTTTCATATATTTAAAAGGTTCTCAGAAAATCCTTCAAACGTTTGCCAAAATACGTCTACAGGACAAGCTTAAGACTTGTCTAGTGGATGATAAAGACTTTATTGGAGAGTCTTTAATATAGCGAAGAAAAAATAAATAATGGTCCCAACGAGGGTGAGATGTCATCACGTAAAGGGTTGATCCGCCAATGTGAATAGTATAATATATATGATTCGCTAAATAGGGAGTGAGCGATGAATCCCCCAAGACAGTATGAGATATTGCTGGATTAGGGAGCATTATAGTTTTAAGCTCGTTCTGTTAAAAGCCATCGTTTCTCAAGTGGGGACCTGTTATTGTCTATTTGGGAAAATTAATTACTGTAAACGAAAAATTCAACTATTTCAGTTCAAGATTCTTCATTTTAGTTCAAAATTCTTCACTTTGGTTAGAAATCTAACTATGCTTCATTAAAAGTTGATTAGTTTTGGTTGGAAAGTCTACTATCGTGTTTTAGGTTCAAAATTTATTTTCTGCTTTATAATTCAATTGTTTAGTTAAAAATTTAATTTTCTTGTTAAGTATTCAACAAAATTGTTAGAAAGTGATTATTTTCATTTTTAAATTCAACTGCTTTGTTGGAAATTCAACTACTTGGTTGGTAGTTAAACAAATTTGTGAAAAATTAATTCTTTTGGTTACAGATTTCCTGCTGCAGTTTAGAATTCATCTGTGTGGTTGGAAAGTTAACTATGATGTTTAAAAGTAGTTTTTTTCCTGGTTGAACATGAACTTTTTTGACTTGAATTTAAATAAATCATTTTTGGTTGGAAATATTTAGAAAAGTGGAAGGTGGCAGCGGTGGGATGAAGAGAAACGCAAAAGGTGGCAGCGGTGGAATTCTAACTTTGTCTCGATTTATCAGAGATACTTGTCATAGGGCTCATTTGAAGCGGAATTTAATATCCTTTCTGAAGCTTTTTTTATAATTCACCTATTCATGTTTTTCATCCCTAGTGTTCAGGTGTCCTCATACTCCTGGACGGAACCTTAATTTGTGAATTGAAGGAAATAATGCTCAATTAGATGAAACACAAAAGGGGTGGTCTTCTTTTCAGAAGGGAAGTTGTTGCCTGCCCCGTTGAGGACCACTGTTCTTAAAGGGTGAGAAAGGGTTGATCTAGCGGCGTGGTTGCGAGTGTAGAAATCGGGGGTGGGTTTGAGGGGAAG
Source organism: Andricus grossulariae (assembly GCA_011634705.1). Lineage (NCBI taxonomy): Eukaryota > Metazoa > Arthropoda > Insecta > Hymenoptera > Cynipidae > Andricus > Andricus grossulariae. Next base: position 21,299 of record JAABKJ010004386.1, read on the forward strand.
ACGATAATAAACCAGACCGGCCTTGCAATAAAATATATCCAAAGCAGAGGCGACGACTCGTTTAGCCAGGGGCTCTTCATTACCAAGTCGAAGTTCATCACTAACCCCTTAGGCTCTCTACCCCTTTTCGAAGGGAGACTCTCCTTTCGGAAAAATCGTCGGTATAATTAACAGATTCACAGGGGCTGCTATGGAATGCGAGGTTTGCTAATTCACCACCTGAAACAACTCTATTTGTCCCCTCTTGTTCCAATTTTATCGTTTAAATTAAAATGATTTTTTTCATTAAGATCGTAATGTAATTTTTTTTCTATGTGCACTTCTATGCACCAGGAGTAGAGCACGAACAAGTTCACAAATTATAATTCGACTTCCAACCACCTCATTTTCGTCTCATTAGAAAAAAATTAACCTCTCACTCTGTCCTTTTTTTTCTGCGCCACCATGTAACCATTGTAAGAAGGTGGTTGGGACTAGCCCCCCCCCCCACTCCCAATTTCCCCTAATCATTCCAAATATTTTTAGCAATGTTTTGTTAAATACAATTCAGTTACAATATAAAAAGAACAATATGGAACATGCAAAAAAGGAACTATACACTTTTTGAAAAACTAGTGGAAACATAGGGAAATGAGGGGAGGGAAAGTAGGAAAAGTATGGGGAAATGAAGGAAGGCAAAGTAAAGGTAAATGAGGGAGGAAGTGTGGGAAGTTTGGGAAAATTGAAACAAGTAAATTTGGGGAAATGAGGAGAACGGAATTGATAGAAGATGAGGGGAAATGAGGGGAGGTGAAGTACTGAAATATAGGGGAAACAAGGGGAAAGGGTTATGCGAAATAGGGGAAGAGGAAGTAGGAGAAATAAGGGTATGGGACTAGTTGAAGGGAGGAGAAATGAAGGTTGCAGGGGAAGTGAGAGTAGATGAGGGCAGGAGAAGTATTGAAAGAAGGGGAAGTAAGGGAGGGTAAGAAGGGGAAATGAGGGGTTGGTAAGTTGGGGAAATGAAAGGAAATTAGTAAAGGAGTACTCGGTGAAATGAGGATAAATGTACAGAGAGAGGATAGGGGAAATGAGTTTGGATATGTAAGGGTATGCGAAATCCAAGAGGCTTTTGAAAAAAACTTTAGAAGTTTTTAAAGAGTTTTCAAAGGTTTTAAGAGAAAATAAACATTTTTTTTTAATTTTTGGGAAATTAGTAATGATTTTTTATTTCACAAATTTAATTTTAAAAGGCTATTAGAATTTTTTTCAACATTTTGAGAGATTTCCAACATTACTAAAGAAGAATCCCGAAGATTTGAGAGATTTTTTAAATTATGCAGAATTTTTTAAAAGTTTTAGGAAAAATTTGAGTCTTTTCAAAAAATATTTGGAAGTTAAATGGCTTAAGCAGAATTCTTTAAAACTCCCCGGAAAAATTTCATCGAGAATGATGGACAAATTTTGAGTGATTTTTTATTTAAAAAAATACATTCTAAGAACAAATTGAAAAAGACTTTGAAAATTTTCAAATGATTTCCTATAATTTCGAAAAAAATGTAGAATTTCAAAAGATTTTCAAAAATTTTACAAAAAATTTAGATAATTGTTAAAATGATTATAAATGTAAATTTAATAAAGATAATTTGTTAAAAAAGAATCTTGAAGATTTAGAAACATTTTTTTTATAATTCAAATCATTTTAAAATTTTAATAGATATGAAGGTGAACCAATAATGATAAATAAATAATTCAAAAATTGAAAAAAAAGTGTAGAAGATCAAATGTTTTTAAATTTTAGAATAAATTCGAACTATCTTCAAAAGATATTTGGTGATTTATAAAATTTTCATAATCTATGTGAATGAATACCATTGGGATAGTAGGGAAAGTGGTGAGTGAAAGAGTGTGGGAGGGATGGAAATTAAGGAGGAATTGAGAGGAGAGAAGGGAAGAAGAAGGGAAATAAGAGAGACAGAAATAATTAGGGAAAGTATAGGAGAGATAAAAATTCAAGAGGGAAAGAAGGAGAGCCATGTTAGGGAAAAGGAGGTGAAGTGAGGAAATGGGAAGTGAAAAGAGGAAAATTTTAGGGAGAAGTGGTAGGGGAAGTATGAACTAAGGAACTAAAAGTGAAATGGAATGTATAGGAGAAAGAAGAGATAGAGATATCATGGAAAGAGAGGGGAAGAGAGAGAGGAGGGGAACTCTGGGCGGAAAAAGCGGTTAGTAGGGGAATTTAGGGGAGGATAATTAAAGGTGGGATAGAAAGTGAAGTGGGAAATTAGCGAAGGGAGAGGAGAGATATTGTATGAGAGAGAGAGAGAGAGAGAAAAGAAAGAAAGAAGGCGAATTATGGAAAGGGTACTCAGGGAAGTTGTAATATGAGAAGAAGAGGATAAATTAGGGAGAGATAAAAAGTAAAGAGGATAACAAAGGGAGGGATGGTAGGGAAAAAAAGGAATTGAGAGAAGGAAAATCACAGAACAGGAAAAGGAGTAATGTTAGGGAAAGGAAGGAGTCGGGAAGTAGAGGAGTATTACGGGAGGGGAGGTGAGGGATCGAAAGTACAGGAATTGAGCGAGGGTGATAAGGGAATTTACTTACAGGGTAGTAGCATAAGTTTGGAGAGAGAAAGTAGAGGAGAGATGAAAAGTGAAAGAGAAAGGAGTGAATATTAAGAGAATATTCAAAAGAATTTAAGAACATTTAAAAAGATGGTAAAGATGAGGTGGAAAATTATAAGAAGGGAAACCCACGAGAGTAGAATAAGAGGAGGGATAAAAAGTGAAGTGATAAGGAAGGAGAAGTGATAGTAAGGATCATGGTTGCGCAACTGAGGCAGCGGAATCTATGAAAGGTTCGTAGAGAATGTCACGAAAGGGAGTTATATGAGGGACGGAAAGTATAGAGATGAATAATAGAAGGAATGTTAGATGAATGGTGAGGAAGTGAGGGGAGTGGAATTATGAGAAAAAGAACGGACAATTAATAGAGGTGGGTTGAAAAGTTAAGGTAGAAATAAGAGGAGGGATAGTAGGCAAATAAAGGAAAAGTGAGAGGAGTAAAATTGGGGTCTATTTGAGGGAAGGGTTAACAAGAGAAGTTAGGGTAGGGGAAGTAGAGGTGAAAAGAGATGTGCAGAGATGCAGTAAACTGA
>JAABKJ010004387.1:0-24434 GCA_011634705.1 Andricus grossulariae
GTTTTCAGACAGGCTCGACCCCTTTTCCAGGTTTAAGTTGGGGGGGGGGTACGCATTTACTGACTGGTTACGGAAATGTGTTCAGTCACGCTCGTCCCGTCTTCAAGGTTTAAGGGGGGGGTGTACTACGCATATACTGAATGGTTACGGAAATGTGTTCAGTCACGCTCGTTCTCTTTTACAGGTTAAGTGTGGGGGGGGGGCTATTCATTTACTGACTGGTTACGGAAATATGTTCAGACATGCTCGTCTCTTTTTCCAGGTTTAAGTGTGTGGGGGGGGGGGCTACGCATATACTGACTAGTTACGAAAAAGGGAAAAGAGGAGGGTTCACCTATTCGGAACTTTATCCAAAGAAAGTTTAGCTGGGCGTAAAAGTAATTAATTTTTTTTTCAATTTTATTGGAAAAAACTAAAATAAAAATCGATGTATGAAATGCAGGTGTTGTGTATTACACACAATATTCTGGTAAGCCCCAGCCTTGAAAATAAGTTTTTAATTTTTTTACAAATTTTGAGTAAAATTACTACCAACATACATCAGTGTATTATTTTTTCTTTTGTTTCGACTTTATATTCTTGTTTGATAAATGAATTGAATTCTATAATAATTGGTTCATGATAATTGGCTACTGGTTTATTTCATGGGTCAGATTTCTCTAATGCAGAGTTAGACAGTGGTTCCTCGTCCTTTTCTGGATTCAGTAATGAGTTCGCGAAAACCGTTTCCGCGTTTACAGCGTACTTTACCAGACAAAGGAAAGTGCGATGGATATCAAGTAGTAGCTGGATTTTAGTAGTGAGGTCTAGAAATCTGTGAAAGAGTAGTGCTCGTAACTTGCGCATAAATTAGTGGTGAAAAGTTAATTGAAGCAGACACTGGCTTGCGTTCCTAGAGGTACAAGTTACAACCTTTGGCCACAACCCGCTTGCTCCACGTGCCCACTAATACAAGGCGACCCGCCCTCTTTCGACGAGTAACATCGGCTAGCCTTCCCCCCTATCTTCCGCATCCTCAAACCCCCTTTTCCACTTCCTACTCCTCTGTGGCCAGATTCTCGTCCCCTGTATCTCTAAATTAAGCAACTACTGGCCGAGCACCTAAAACTGCTCAGCAGTTGTTCCTTGAAATATCGGTCGACCGAATTCACTGATTTGTACGACAAATTTGTAATTATTGTTGAATCCAAAACTGTCGAAACCTCACTCTTCGGGATCTGCTACTGTCCAAACTGGAAATGATGGCATCGAGGTAAAACAGATATTTCACGTAAAGTGAAGCACCATATAAGCTATTTCAATAATAGCATCCTATATTACTAAAAGTGAAATGCGCGTAAATTAAAAATCCAAAAGTGACTGATATTATTAAATATCATTGCAAGATTTAATAAAAAGTTATTGGTTATGGTGACAAAATATATAAGTATTAAAACATGTTATTTGACATTGATAATAAAGGGGTACACGGAGAAAATTGCTTGGTGAAAGATTCGGAAGATTTGCGTAAAGCTGGCACATAGAGGCATTTAGCATTCTGCGTGGTTATTGAATAACAGATTTGAAATTCTCCTATTATCGTTTGCAGGAATGCCCAATGTTGAGTAAAACAAGCCGTTGCTTGAGGGAAAGTGGAAGTGGAAACCGAGCGTGAAAAGATGTGACTGGTTTAAAGTCAAATACTCGAAAAAGAAAAAATACGAGCTATGAGGTTTTGTAGCGCAGTGGTTTGAGTTTTTGAGGTTTTGAGTCCTGGTACCGAAGGAAAATGTTTTTTTAAATATTTTTTTAACAGAATTCGTTTTAGTCAACTGCATTTGAAAGTATTACGAAATGAGTGTATGTCCTCGCCATACTCAACTCGTCAAGTCAAGCATACTCAATATATTTTTTCCGTGTATTTCAATGTTTATCAAGATTTTTTTTTAGAATTTGCAAGCTCTTAAAGTTCAACTTGCAACTATCCAAAAACAATCATTGTTCGGGGCGTGCAAATAATCCAAAACCTCCAGTCGGGTTGACTTTACTCGAGTCAGGCTAAGGCTTTCTGGAAACATTAGAACAGTTTTGGTTTCTCGAAAATTAAGGGCCCTTATAAAAAACTATTACATGAAATGGAGCATTGTCATCAAAATTGGAAAGCTATAGATAGTTCTAACCTCTCCGAATAAGAATTAGTGGAATTTTAACTATTTTAATCGGTAGTTTATGGTTTCACTGATAATATAGTAACGTTTTTAATATTCACTGAATAATAAGTGAATGTTTGTAAAGGACGTGGAGAAATCATCACTCAATGTAACAAGTGAAATCAATTACACACAGCTACAACGCAGTTTACAACGCAGTTACACCGTTATTTGACATTGCGCCTCCATGCCAGCTCATATTAGGTACCTATTTGCACAGAAAGAAACCTTATTACAAGATCAAATGTCTGGTTGATTTAAGACGTAACAAAAATGAGACAGCAGCGGCTGAAAACTAGAAGAGGATTGAGGTTTCACACGATTTTAGAAGCAAAGCTGAGCAGCTGCGTCGGCTAAAAAGTAGTCACAAGCCGGTATTTGGGCTTAAATCAACCTGCTGTATGGACTAGAAGCTAGACGCTAGCCAAAATGTGGCAAAACTTTGATTATAGCAACACTTTAGTGATAGAAAATTTTATTATTCATACAAAAAATGCTTAAAATTTTTTTGATATTTATACGTTCGTGAAAGCGCAGAACAAGCTACATAGGTAGAGGCTACGTGTCAATTCAGTGAGCGACTGCGACCCCTATTATTGTTTATAATTTTACAACGCATCCGTAATAATATTTTGTTATCTAAGACACTAAAACAAAACAAGAAGCGCTCTGTGACATCACAAGTCTGGTACTAGCTTTGAATCTACACCTTAAGAGCTCGAAACAAGTATCGGTACTTTTGTCACGTGTTGCATCACACTTAGAGCTCGTTTCGATAAAGTTAACTCAAAAGTAGCCAAAATAATGTTGTACTTTAAGACGAAAACCTATATTGAATAATTGTAAGACAATCCTTAAAATTAATTTAGGTTCCGAGAGAAAATCTCAGAAATATCTCGGGCGAAAATATCAGGCCGGGTCATACGCATTTCAGTGAATTTTTAGTCTTTATTTGCACGATTTTACTTCGCTTACATATATATATTTGGAATTCAATTTTGTGTATTGTGCAGTTTGGAATTCAATTTTGTGTATTGTTCAATGTCTCAAATTCAAAATGATTAATGTGTATGTTTATATGTGAAATTATATTTTCTTTGTAATGTATAGCACAGAGGCATGAAAACGAATATAAGGTCAACCACCTTTTATATATGGACAACCTTAAAATCTTTGCTTCCTCGAGAGAGGACCTTAACATTCCTGTAGAGGCGGTAAGTAGGTACTCTAAAGCGATTGACATGATCTTCGGATTGGACAAGTGTGCCTGCGTCAACTTAAACCAAGGAAGACTAGAAACTACTTCATCGCTTGACGATCAGGATGTGCAACTCATATGCGCATATACAATTCAAAATCTTGGTAATGGAGAAACATGTACATATCTCGGAATAACGCGAGCAGAAAGCCAAAATGTGCGTGTGTTAAAAACGGCCCTTGAAAAAATTAATCGCCCAATTCTCATAAGAATTTGGGCTTCTGAATTATCTGGAAAGAACAAGATCCAGGCGACCAATATGCTGGACGTTCTTATACTGCTCTACACATTTGGTGCATTAAAATGACACGTCGATGAGTTAAACCAGCTTGAACAAAGCACACGCAAGATGATGAAAATCCATCGAAGTCATCACCCTAGATCTTCCGTACCTCGAATATACCATCCTCGATATAAAGGGGGTAGAGGCTTGCTAAGCTTAGAGTGTCTTCATTGAAGAACGGTTCTTGCTACAGCCTGCTCAGTTCTAAATAGCACAGATTCTCTTATGCTACTCGTGCATCAACATGAAGTCGTCAATGCTGCGGCGTTTCTATACCGTGCCGCAGATAGGTTTGCAAAGGAGCTTGGCCTCCCATTTGATTTCAGCGACACTACACATGGCCTAGCATCACTAATACGTTTGGTGCTCAAAAGTCGTGTATAGGAAGCAGAACATACGCTTCTACTAAGACAATATGCTGACAAGCCGCTCCATGGTAAATTCTACGGCATCATACGTAGAGAAGAGCTCTCGATGGGTCTGTCCAACATGTTCCTCAAGTCTGCTGGATTGAGATCGGAGACTGAGGGATTTCTTTTTGCCTGTCGAAACGGCGTTATACGCACGTAAGTTTACCGCGAGTGCATAATGAATGTACCTGTAGGCGATACCAACTGCCGAGCGTGCAAGCAGAAGCCAGAAACACTTGGACATTTGCTCAGTGGATGCTCAAAGTTCGGACGCCACGGGTACATAGAAAGACACTACGCGGCTCTAAAAGTGTTATATTACAATCTTAGTCACTTCTGTGGCGTTGATCTATTGCCCGTCTTGTCATACGCCCAGGGGCGAACTCAAGTCCTTTGTGGAGAATGATGAATGTAAGATCTACTAAAATTTCTCATTCTCCACCACTAGACGTATCAGTGCTACAAAGCCTGATATCGTCCTCCAAGATCTGAAGACCAAGATGATTTACGTGATTGAATTATCCGTATCAGCCGATGGTAATGTCACGGCAAAGGAGGAAGAAGAACAGGGGAAATAGCAAGCACTTCTTTTCGAGCTGGTCAGGCCATCTTGCAGTTCTCTTAATCGGCTGTCTTGGAGGTACAAAAGCTTCATTTCTTAGCCAACTCAACAAAATTACGGCTTGCCAGCGTCAGGCTCATTCCATCGCGAACCAAATGAAAAAGTATGTTCTTCTAGGATAACTTCATCTGGTCCGTTAACGCTGTTCCTTATAACATTCTGCAAAGATTGTTATCTCTAAAAAAGTATCCAGAGGTGAAACCTACATCTCCAACTGTCCCGCCTGACGCGTAAGGTCATCCGCGGCTAGAGACCTGACTCCAAGGAACAATTTTGCTCGATGTTATCTCGCGTAAATTTCCCGCTCTTGCTTACCTTCTAGAACAGCAGGAGCAGAAGTGGATGACGTACACGTTGCAGTTGCGTCGGGATTAATTGTTTTAAGGAACCCTGATTGTGGCTTCGAGAGTGTACAACTTCTCAAAATTTATAATGGCTTAGGCGGTTAGGCGCTCGGACTTCCTATTGGAGACCCGGGGTCTGATCCCTGAGCTGGTGCCTCTAGAAACGTTTCTATACACCTTTAACGAGGTTCTGGTGCTTTGAATCCCACCTCGAGCCGTAGGTCTACCCATCATGCACTTCCCTGTAACCCTGTCTGTAGATGGTAGGTTAAAAAAAGAAGCCAGTTTCACCTATTATGTCATATAGGGATACTTCTCCCATCGGATCACTTGACTCTATTATAAAATGTGTCCGATACTGGCGATATATACCGGGACAGCCCCGTGTTAAAACTTTCTTAACAAATTCCACTTCAAGAAAAAAAGTCATGGCATATTATGATGTAACCATCTTAAGTGTCGGCTTTTCTTTCTTCATGATAATAATAAATCTTTATTAATTTTCCAACGAAAAGAACTGTATGCGTTTCAACGTAAGTATATACCCAAGCCAACTTAAAAGGCGATGTACGTTCCTAACCATTTAGATCTAAATTAAAACTGGATTAAATCTAACTTATAACTAGCTTGAATCGAAAAGTATTACCTTCGAGGTCACATGGAGCAGGCGCACCGCGTCTTCGCGCTGTATTGAAGAAATAATGTTCAACTCCACCTTGTCTTCAAACACATCGGATAGAATAGGACACAAGAATAGCATATCTTACTCTAATCTATTTGGTTAGAGACAAGGTGAGCTCAAACATTCTATCTTTAATACAGCTTTTAGACGCGGTATAAAAGTTTTTTCTAACATATGTGCTAACGAGAGTTTAACTTATTCGGTACGATGTGCGTAGTTGGTCTAGGAGTTCACATGTAACGGAGGATACAGTGTAGGTACCGAACGGTTTTTAGGCTATTCTCAAGGCAAGGTAGAAAAATTTGAGGCAGATGTTCTGCACTCTCTGTATCTTTTCTTTCATTTAGGCATTCAAGAAGGGACCGCATTTACTATCCGCATATTCGAAGAGAGACAGCACCAACGATTGAGAAAGTAAATGCTTTACCCTAGGTGCAAGCGAGCGACCCAAAGGGAATACTTTCACCAGAACATAGAAACACAGCCATCATTTTTTTGTAGAATGTTCCTCAAAATTTTAGCCCGACTGCAAAGTGAGACTTGGATTCTTCCACTGAGTCACTGTGGACAAAAAAGCATCATCAATTTTAAAATTATGCAAGCAAACGTATTTAAAGTTCCTGGTCTGAAGTATTGCAAATTTGGATAGGTTGTAGACTAAGTTATGCTCCTTAGGCCAGTTTGCAATGAAGTTTTGTGCTATAGATAGGTCCGTATTCCCGGAATCTATATCTATTAGATTAATGCGAACATGAACCTTCATGTCATCCACATGCACGTATGCCGTGACTTCAACCCTGCCCTGAAAGAGCTCCTCTTGATTTAATATAAATTGCAGTAATGTAGCTTAGAGATCAGTGGTGTAAACTGTGAAGAGAGGCGGGCTAAGAACTCCTTTTCTTAATATTCCTGTGGAAGACCGTCCAGAGTTTGTGATATCTTATACCTCAACTCGCTGGCTCCTGCTCGAAACAAAGCTACTAAACCACTGCAGTGCATTATCAGAGAAATCGCCAGATTTTATTTTAGCCCCAGAATCGTCCAGGGCTCGACCTATTTCATCTTCCACGTGGAGCAAGGCTGTCGCCGTAGAGAAACCTCTTCGAAACCCAGACTGATCGTGTGGCAAAATCATATTAGTGTTGACAATGGAAGTAAACTGCTGAAAGCAGATTTTTTCAACACGTTTGACACGTAAGACAGGATGATGATTGGACGCAAATCTTTTTAAGAACTTGGGCGGTCACATTTCAAAAGTGGGAGAATAATATGCAACTTCTAAGCTGTTGGAAGAACCCCTGTCCTAAATGAGAAATTTATAATGTTCCGTAAAGCAGGTACGCTAGAGGACGTGCAGAGAAAGATCGCGGTACTATTGATCCCTTCGAACTAGGTAGCCGTAGACTTCATTAATTTGACTGCTGCTTCCAGCTAAGTGAAGCTAACCTCGTGAAACTGAAAAGGTTGAATATTGTTGGGAATAATTGCACCAAGAAGGTTGTAGAGAACTGTATCGGAGGCAGCTGCTGTCGGCAGCGTATTGAGACAAGGATTCTTAAATAATGTTGGATCTGATTTACTCTTTCCCAGATTTGCTTTCACTGATGGTAGAAAGAAACCCAACATTTTCGCATCGCATAGAAGCTGTCGCAAGATTTCGAAGATATGCGTATTTGGTGTGATTTAAGTCCGCTTTCCGGTTACGCCATTTAAAGCGAACTCTATCCCTAATTTTAGACTTTTTCTGAACTGCATCAGAACACCCGAAGGGTTTGGGTCTGGTTATTCTACAATTCATAGCGAGACAAAACGTTTTGATCAAATTCAGGACAGTCTAAGAAATGCAGTTCGCCTTGACGTTCGCCGAACTCGCATTTAATATGCTAATCTAATTTTCCGAATTGGCTGCTTCATCGAACGCTTCACTATGTACCTTCTTGAAACACCATCCAAGATGGAAAATCCTCGGATTGGTATCTATCCTCATACCCAACTCGTAGAAAAATAAATTGCAGCCGAACGGATGTGGCAATTAAATCGCGTGAGTATCTAAAATCTATAATTTGTCACTTCCAAATATTAGGTCTATTATTGACGAAGAATTCGCCTTGGTACTCGTAGGTTCATCATAAAGGTCACCTATACATAACAGGTGATCTGCAACACTGCATATACCAATCAGAACTTCCTTTAAATCGTTGTCCCGGAAGGGACTCGACCGTAGACTTCCATAGACTGCTACAACGCCAATTATTATATTTCATAAGGTGAATGTTAATTGCGTAGTTATACTGTACATAAATATTCATATCAGAGACCGCTCTGAGAGGCGCAAAGTTATCAACAAACCATTCAAAACCAACCACTAAACTAGCATTATCACAATGTAGCCATGACTTGAATATACTTATGATATTTAAACTATACAGGTGATTATGAACTTTATAACACAACGCGTACATAGGGCACATTGCAAACATTGCATATCTGAAGGGCCGTTCAAAAAATACGTAACGCTTTTTCCTGACATTTTTACCCCTCCCCCCCCTCCGTAACGCTCTTTCTATAGTAATTATGTGTAAGTTCAACATTGGCGTAACGCTAGAGGTGCCCCACCCCCTCGCCTAAAGACGATACGTATTTTTTGAACGGGCCCTAAACTTGATACAGATTTCAGAGATAATTCACTTCATTCCACTTGCCGCAATTATATTCACTATTTCGAATCAGCAAATCATCAGTTCTTCATCTGAAAGAGTTCGTTCTTACATTAATCAATGCGTTTCAAAAAGCCAGTCTCGTTGCACTGGCATGTCGGCGACAAGTTTTGTACACCTCGCCAAATGATTTTTCTTGCACAGAAAATAAAAAATTTGCGCTAATTAGTTGACGAAGATATAAAATGGCCAATTAGCCTCGGTAACTGCCTGGGGGTAAATTATTATGTATTTTAACATTCGCATTCCCATTAACTTTCACCTTCACCTATCATTTTTATGAAATTCGTGTGATTTGAAAATGTTGACATTTTAAACTTCACCGATGATGTACTGACACCGAATCAATGGGCGATTAACTGATCACGATAATAATAATATATACAGTAAGGCCAAATTCATAGTAGTCATATTCATAAGTGCGAAAGAGATGCTCTTATGCGCCATCTACTAGTGTCTCACTCGCACTCACGCTTCTCTATGACTACTATGAAGTTGACCTTGTGGTATAATATAATCCGATTTACTATGCATACTGCGATTCTGATTGGCCGAGGCAAGAAGGACGTTTAAGTTTCTTGCGCGCGCACGGTACAAGCTGACAATGACATTAACCAATTCAAGTGACATCCGGCAGAATTATTTTTTGTCATGAAGTGAAATGATTTTCCGTGGATATAATACATAGAAAAAATGTTAAAAAATGCCATCACTATTTCAGTTCGAAAACCATTCATGTAAATTATAAAGGCATTTCTAGTGATCAATTGAAGACGCTTAGAAATATTTCATGCAGATATAAAAAACATACAAGAAGAAAGCTTCATTATGCGCACTTCAAGGTTACATTAGGGCAATATGTAGTTCCAGCACCGTACAATGAATCAATGTTACTAAATTCTTATTTTCTTGACTTATATATTTTACATACATTGTTTTTAAAAACGAACTATCTCTTCCAAAGATTTAAAAGAAACAGTAGATAAGAAAAGTGAGGTTGAAGGAAAACAATTTACACTTTTTGGACGCCTTATCAAAGATATTTTGGCCTCATAGTTTCTGTCATCAACATATTGATAATAACAAAAGCTCAGATATGATCAAAATTATTATAAAAAATTATCTACATTCGCTCTGGTCATGCTCCACATGCTCAAGTACAAACTTTGATTTTTCGTTTCTGTTCTACTAATCAGCGTCAATCGCCGATCAACTCAGTTAACTGGCCAAATTCGACTTATTAAGTTGAACGGTGATTAGCTCTCTAGAATCATACTTTCGAAGATGGTGAAACTCGAAATACTCATTAAATTAGGCTAATCGAGAATTAACGTCTTGATCATAGTTGGTGAAATCGGCCCTTAACATATAAGCTATGGTTACTTATATTCCCAAACGTTAAGGTGTGCTTTCAGCCAGATTAAAAAAAATTACTTTAAAAATTTACAAGCACTTCATGCTGGTTGTGAAAGAAATCTTTCAATAGCCCTGATCGCCCACCAAAACATTATTGACAAAAAGGCGGCAGGTTGTGTGTTCAAATCTCGCCTGCTCAGTTTCTTCAGATTTCGTTTCAAAATGATTTTCATTCATTTAAACGCAAATTAATTAATTTTCCCTTTAGAATTGATTGACATTTCGCAACTATTAAATATATGATCATTTTGTTTAAAAAAAATTTCCCTTGTTCGTATTTTTATCGTGTCTTGTTTGCAAAATCATACTTGTAAATTTAAATTATTTATTTTGTAATAGCCTCAAGTTCTTATATTCTTAGTTAAAAATAGGAGTATGGAATATTAAAAATGAGGCATAGGCGAGCTATGATAAAAATTCGAAAGTGGGAGTTTTTTGTTGAAAAAAAATGGAATATTTAATATGAGCAAAGCGTTAATTATTCCTATTGGGAAAGTGAATAAATAGGCTTTCAAATAAATCAACAATTTTTAACAAATTGCAAAAAATTGATTGATTCATTTAAAAAAATACAAATCGAAACAAAAAAAAAACACGTTTTGCCCTTCCCTTGTCAGTAACCTTAGCTTATGAGTTAAGCGACCATTCACATGTTACGTAACGGTTTTTTCTTCAAAAAAATTGACTCTCCCCTCCTAATGTTACGTAATATGGTTAATATGTGAACGTTCCCTGAACGACGAAATTCGCAAGACGGACGAATTTCAGAAAAACTACAGGCAAAGGTGAGAGTGATTGTGAAAATCCATAATTGACCTCCAACATATACTTTTGGAAATTTCATGAAAATTCACGCGCATTTTCGAGTACAAACTTAACTGAAAAATCAATTAAGCACTAACTTCATTCAAAACTTCTGTATCTCAGTGGAATCAGCTGTTAAGTGCGGAATCGGAGGATAGCGATTAATTCTCATGTGATCATGTTTTTCATATTCTTGTGACTGAATTTTCCATTACAATATTTGCATTTACAATAACGCATGTGTTTGCATTATCATATAAATGTAATGGAAATTTCAGTAACGGTGATTGCATAAAACTTCGCTGAAATGTGATTGAAAATGCAAACAGGTATTTCGCACAGTGTATTTTTTCCTTATTTGGTTGATCTAGATTGTGCCTCAAGAACTAATAATATTTCAGTATTTCTCTCCTAGATTCAATTTAATAAAATTAAATGCAAACGGACAACACTTGCCTTTCTTATTGCCTTCCTCGTCCTTGCACTTCAAAATTAGTACAAACTGCGAGTCAAACCGCCTTGAGAGCATTGAATATGGCAGAAACTATATGGCACGTTCCTGCGAAGAAACGAGTTGAGTAGGTCTAGAGGTTATACCAGAGCGTATCTGTGAAGAGGTAGCTGAACGTGAAGCGGAATAGCGAAATGAAGGTGGAGTTCACTTTTTAATTCGGCAGGGCCCACGTGCTTTAATAAATGCTCTTTGCGCATAGAAGCAGTGAGGATAAAATGTAAAAGAAAAATAAACAGTACGTGGGTCACTTACATATCTCCCCAACTACAGAGGCGCTCAGCTTGCCTTTTTAATTAATGAACACAGCCGGTGAATGCGCGGCATGCATCAGATTACCTACCCTAGCTTCCAATCCTCGACTTTGCGCATCCACGCTGCTAATAATAATATCATAATTACAACGTCTGCTACCAAGATGTTCTATGAGCTATATTCGGGCAAATATTTTATTTCGTACAAGCTATTCTTGTAGCTGCATGATTTTAGAGGATTTCAATAGCTTAGGTAAGTACTTTGCGTATAGCGTAGCATAAGATATCCTACACTGAACGTGTGTGACTTTAGAGGTTTAAAAGTTTATAAATAAAAAATTGCAAATTAACTTTTATACATATTCCATAATCATATGAAGTAAACGCCCCAGTAAACGTGACCTTAGTTTCAGTAATCATGACCCGAGCTTTGTCGCTTTTCATGAAACTTGAATTAATTAAAATTCCTTTTGATAGTGTAAAATGATGAACATAAGTAGATTTAATCATTCAATATTACTTTTATCATATTTTTTAAAAATATATTCAAATCAGAACCAAGTTTTACGATTGTTGAGACCTTCGCGATTACTGCGACATCTACCTTATGAAAGGTGGAGGCACAAAACCACCTAAACAACAAACAAAATATTACAGGAGAGACAAACAATTGTATAACTATTGCTCATTTGATTTAAAACGAAAAAGAATATAGGTTATTGAGATGCTAGTGCGTAATACAGAGTATTCCATGGAGTGCAACGTTTGCAGCATGAGCCGTGGAAGCTTGTAATATGCGTCAGTGGTTAGAGTACGAGCGAAGCGAATACGAAAGATTGTGATAATTAACGTGAATGCGAAACTAGTGTGCATCGCACGCTAATTTCTGCAACACGAACGCAAAATATGGACGCAAAACGCAGCTGTAAAATAGCCTGCCACTTTGAAACTGACTACTCAGTCAGTTCCATCGTTCAACCCGTCTCTATATGGTGGTCCAAATTTATACCTATACAAATTCTATTTTCGATGTTTGATAATCGATTGCCCCCTTCCTCCAATTTGTTTTTTTTTCTGGAAAAGAAATTCACAATTTTTGTTTGAATCAGTAAAATTAACCCGTGCCCCCGGGCTTTCGAAATTAACATCAATTTTAAATAGGAAGAGCTCATTTTTATAAAAAATTGAAAAAAATATGTACTTGTTATTAGCTTTTTGTAAAATAAAGTGTAGCCACCTTTTCAGGGATTAAACAAAATAATTTCTACCGAATAAAATTTAGTTTTGACTCCACGAACCCTCGTGTATTGTGCCCGGAAAATACCACAAAAAATGCAAAATACCAGTTTTATGTGAAATTGATGCTAAAACCGTATTTTTTCCAATTTTCTCTAAATTAATTATTTTAATTCGATATGTCACAAGCTCCCAAGTATTTTGAAACTAATTTCCAATTTATTCAAAAATAATTATCAGATTAAACAAATTTTTTTGCCTGTCAATCGTTAAAAGTTTTTTTTTGGGGATAAATTATGCATTTGAAGAATTTCAAAAATAATATTTCTTCTTCAACATATTTGGTGATTATTTAAACAATTTTCATTCATTTGAAAAAATTTTCCCTTGTAAATTTTAAAAAGGTATTATTTTCTGGACTTAATTACACAATCAATGAATATTAAGAGTGATCTATTAATTAAATATATCTGGAAATTATTTAAATAATTTTTTTCCTTTAAATCGTACAAGGTTATTATTTTCTGGAATCAATTAGATAATTAATGAATATTAAAGAGTGATATATTTTTCAACTAAATTTGGCAATCATCTCAAGAATTATCATTTGTTTAAACAATTTTATTCCTGTAAATCTTGAAATGTTACTATGTACTTTCCGGAAAATATAATTTATTTGAAAAATGTTTTTTTTTCTGTAACTCTTGGAAAATTATGGAATGCTGGGAGTGATATTTATTGTGGAAGACAATTTAAAATTATTTGAACAATTAATCATCATTCACTTGCGCCTTTTCTTAGGTAAGATGGAAAAAATGTCAGTTTCTTTGTTTCTCTCACACTATGCAGCTCATTATTCAGTATTTTCATATTTAAAAACTTATAATCTAATTTTTTAAACAATAATTTTTCATTTTCACCATTTTTTTTTAATTGCGTTATTGATAGGTATTTTTTTCAGTTCGCTTACATTGGTAAAAAAATACTGAATAACAAGCGACATATTGTAAAAGATTGAGAAAAAAAACTAGAATTGTCTCCATCTTTCCTATGGAAAGGAGCAAGTGATATTAATTGTTTGAATAATTGCAAACTGTCTTTTACAAAAAATATTACTCCTAAAATTGTTTATCTGCGACATTCATTTCAGAAAATAATGACTTTTCACGATTTACAATGTGAAACAATTGTTTAAACCAACAGTAATTGTTTAAGCACTTAGAAATGATTTGAAAAAGACTTGGAAACTTGTGACTTATTGAATAAAAGTAATTAATTTTGAGAAAATTGAATAAAAATAGTCTTTAGCATGAATTTGACATGAAACTGCTATTTTTCATTTTTTGGGATATTTTCCGGGCACAATACAAGGGGATTTGGGGTGTCAAAATAAAAGTTCATACGTTAGAAATTGTTCATTGAACATTTCTTAATAGGTGATTTAACTTTAATTTACAAAATGTAAATAATAAGTACTTGTTTTTTTTTCTTCAATTTTTCCGAAAAACTAGCTTTTCTTATTTGACCGATTTGAACAAAATTAGGAACTTCTTTTTCCGAAGAATGAACAAATTGGGGTGGTTCGAGCAGTAAAATTTGAAAGTAGAATATTTGGACCATCCTAGTGTCTAAAGTACCTCATGTCGAAACTGCGCACGCGCCACTTTTTCAGATAGAGTCTAATGATATGAGGTCCTTTCGACACAATTTAAGAGCGTGAAAAATACGTATTTAGTGGTAGATGCTATAAAAGAATTGCTAGGCCTTATTCAATCATCGCAGCTCCCTGAGAAGGTCTCAATACCTGTTCCAGTAAATTTTGCACATTAAAGGGGAGAAGAAATAAAACAAGAAATTAGGAAAGAAATGGCCAAACTTAGAAAAGAGATAAGAAAATAGAAAGAAGTTATGAAAAATTTGGTAGAAAGGATGCAGACTTCAGAATAAATACTAAAAAAGCAGAAAGATAATAGTAAAGGGGTTAGGGTCAGTCGCGAGGCAAAAAAAAAACGATTTTTCAAAGAAATTTGTCTGAAAACCGGTTTTATAACTTATTGACAAATGTTTTACAGTTCGAATAATACACATTGCAAGAAGTTACAGTAATTTTTTAGGATAAAAATATCAATTAACAAGAAAATTATAGTTAATCTGCCATAGGTAAAAAAAATGAAGTGTTTTGCGGTGCGCATCGTAACTCATGATTGGATCATCTGAAGCAGGAAAATCCAACGGGATTAGTTAAAAAACGATATTCGCTTGTACTTGTACGAAGAATTATGTCAAAATTTTAATTTTAAAGAAAATGGCAGATGTGTAAACACCAAATTTTTATTTTTATTGCAAAATTTTGTGTTTACACATCCGCCATTTTCTTGAAAATTAAAATTTTGACCTACTTCTTCGTTCAAGTACAAGCGAATATCGTTTTTCAACTAATCCCGTTGTATTTTTTTGTTTCAGATGATCCAGTCATGAGTTACGATGAGCACCGCAAAACACTTAATTTTTTTTTATCCATGGTAGAATAACTATAACTTGTTTGCTTATTGATATTTTCATCTTAAAAAATTACTGTAACTTTTTGTGATGTATATTATTCGAACTGTAGAACGTTCGTTAATAAGTAATAAAACCTGTTTTCAAAAACTATTCTTTAAAAAATCGTTTTTTTTTTTGCCTTGTGACTGACCCTAACCCCTTAAGTGTAGCAGCATTGTAAAGTAGGATAGAGAAAATAAAAAACATAAACTGAGAGTTTGGTGGCAAAGAGAGTACGAATAAGGATAATGACACGTTAAGAAAAAGCAGAAAGGAGGGTAGAAAAGAAAGACAGAGGCAATATAAAGAAAATTTTTAGTGATAAATGGTCTAAGATTAGAGGGAAAGGAACTAAAAGAAGGAGTCGAAGAAGTGTTAAATGGATAGATGTGAAGGTAGAGACAGAGGCATTACAAAGTATAGGGAAGGAAGCGGGAAGAGAAAAGAAAATAACAATGGTCAAACTAATGAAATTTTAATTACATGGGAAGAAAGGAAAATGCAGTATACGTTAAGGAAAATAGCGGTAGGGTAAAGAAAGAAGGAAAAAAGCACGCGGGTTAAGTATAGGAGAGTACAGATCGAAGGCATATGGTGGAATTGGAATGAAGAAAGGGAAGCGAAAGAATGGACGATACTTTACTGGAATCCGGCAGGATTGGAAAAAAAAGCAGGGAATTTATTAGAAATTTGAAAAAATTTGAGGTAGTAGTAACGATTGAGACGTGGCTAGATGAAAGGGGGTGGGGAATAATAAGGGAAAGGTTACCAAGAAGTTGCAGATGTCAGACAAATGCAAAGCTGCTGAACAAAAAAGGCAGAACAATGGGATGAATGGTTATGGGAGTAAGAAAGTAGTATACCAGGAAAGGATAGGAAACAGATAAACGAACAAGGAGACGGATTAATGGTAGAAGAATTAAAGATGAGAGGAGAGCGGTGCAGATAGTGGTGGTGTATGTGGACGGAGATTTTCAGGAAAAATCAGAGGAAATAAGAGAACTTATGGAAGGAAATAAGGATGGTATTAGGCTTATAATGGGAAGAGATTTTTATACGAGAACAGGGGTTTGAGGGGGAAGGAAATGGGGATGAGAGCGAGGAATAAAATCTAGATGGTTCATGTTAAACAGAAGTACAAAGGGGGCTGAGGAAGGCAAATATATATGTTCAGAAGGAGAAAGGGGAGGTTAAGAAAATAGATGCGGGGGATTGCATAGATTCGGATCTCTTTCCCAGATCATTGGCATTAGAGGGAGAAAAGAGTAATAAAAATAAGGATGAAAATAAGGTGAAGGTAAAAATAACAGACAGAGGAGATTGGGCAACAGGAAGAAAAGAAAATTTTAAGAAAATCATCAAGAATATCAAAATGGAAGAGGGAAGTGTGAACGAAGAGATAGGAATAATGTAGACGAAATAAAGAGTATTATATAGAAATCACAAGCAAAAAGCTGTTAGTGAAGGAAGGGGAAGAAATAGGTGAGATGAGAGGGAAGATATCTGATATAGACGACATTCCAAATGAAGCCTGGAAATATTGGGGGAAAAAATGACAGGAACGTGTATGAATAATGTACAATTGATTATGGAGAGAAAAGTGGTGGCCAGAGTCATGGAAAGAAGGGGTTGTGGTACTAAGAGTGAAAAAAGGCAAAGAAGAGGAGATTGAATATTATATGGGAACAAAGCAAATGTCAAAATTGTATGTGTTATGTATCAAATATTGTATTCAACAAGTGCAGAAAGTAGACAGTAAAACTCGTAACTTTTGCGAAGTTTTCACATATAACCTCATGTTTTAGAGGAAGGGCAAGTTTTTTTTAAACGTGACTTACTTGTATAAGCATATATGGAAAAATTTGTGACAAGGGGAGAAGTGTGCCTGGAATCTATGAAAATCTGCGTGACGTCATATGTAAAAGCTCCCTTATTTCGTTTTGTAGTAGTTTTTTACTTTATATTAGTGAGCGATGGTCGTGGGGGCTAAGCTATATGCTTTGGACCCAGTTCGTCTGCTTGCCGCTTCAATTCCAGCCTCGCACTCTGAAAGAGCCTCGACGGCCCATGCGATGAAGACTAGCCTAGCAAGTTGTTCGTCTCCGGAAAGTCGTGACGGCAGTACCTATAGAGAAGCAGGTTCTCTTAAATACTTAAAGCCGTTGTTCTTGTTGGTTCAGAACAAGGAAAATGTAAACCCTTAGTGGATAGATTAGAAACTTCCATTCCAGTACTCTCACGGACAAGCCGTCCGCGTACGAACTCATAACGCCAACCAATCGCGTGCAAACTGACGTACTGCTGCGGTCCGTGGCGGTACTTACTCAAATGCGTCGCGAACGACAGGTTGCACGCGATTTCTTAGCGTTACATTTTCGTTTGCCGATGGCACGTCCGTGAGGCTTCTCCAGCACACTGCAACGGATTTTCTTGTGTGAACACATTCACCTCAACAGCCTGAAGAGCGAATCATTCTACAAAATCCACTTACGAGGCAGTTGACATCGTCTCAGCGACCGTATACATGCGACAGCACCCATATTCCAAAGATCTTAGTCACCACTTCTTAAGCTTAAGCACCACAATTGGCTACTTTAGTGATTTTTCAGTTATTTCTTGAGGTTAGGGACAAACCGCTACCTGATGGATTATAACAAACACTTGATCCGGATTCAGCGACCTCAAAAACAAGAGAGCACCTGTTTCCTAGGGTTTTATTCGCTACAGCCTGAAATTCAACACCAACATGGTTTATTTCAGTGTCCCAAGTGAACAAATTTTGTGGCAGTCTTGAATCACACTGAAGCCAGTACTGTTTTTACTAAGCACTTCCTAGAAGTTCGTTACGAATTCGAATATATGAAGACCGTTAAGATTTTAGCTAATTTCTAGTATGAATTACGGTTTGGATTTAAAAAATTTACAGAAGTCAATTTAGAAAATTAAAATAAAAGATTCATGAAGTTCCAAAAAATAATTTTCCTAAATGCTAAAATAATAATTGAATGCACTATATTACATATTTAAGATATTAAGCAATCATTATTGAACGTGATAGAAATGTTAATTTACAAACTGTAATCTCAACAACAATTTCTATTTAACATATGTTTAAAAAACGTTTGCTTTGAAATTGAATTATATAGCAAAGTTATCATGAATTTATAATAATTATAGTATGTACAATGAATCTATGTATTACATTTATAATATTCCAGAAAATCATATTTTAACATAAATGATTTATTTAATTCATTTTAATTATATATTGCATGCATAAATAATGATTAAACCTCACATAATAACTATTTGAAATAATGAATAATGATTGTTTCGTAGCCTCAGCGCAAGTATAATCATGCAAACTTTTTTATTTACAATGACTTTTTCACACATTAAGCACTTTTAATGTTTAGGCATCGTACATGTTTCATTTATTTCAATGAATTGAAATTCCTATCCGACAAAAAAGAAAAAATGTTCAACTTTCAGATAGCTCATTGTGTTAAGGCGACGAGACAAGGTCAAAGCAAGATATTATGAAGTTACATCAAAAGTTCGACACCCGGCGTAGGTTCAAGAACTGAAAAAACTATATATGAGACTTTTTTTAAGAAAAATAATCATATTATTTAATTATTAATTATTTTTTATCAAAACAGACAATCTGTCTAGAAACTTGTCGATCCCAGCGTTACATTCCAGTCCAGTCACTGGAGAGCCAGTCTGTGGCGCGCCAGTGTTGACTCAAGGCAGACTCGACAGAAGCAGTACAGCGCCACGAAATTTATCCACACGGGGTTTTTGAGAAATGTTTTAGGTAAGAAACGACCGGTGATCTGACCGGTGTAAACGAACACCAAATTCAGATTCAGGGACTTCAAAAATATGCAGATCCACTTTTTTCTAAAGTTTTTATTTGCCGCAAATCGACTTTTAGCTGGTTTTTTGAATTTAGGGAGGTTCTGAGACCTGGTGGGGTTAAACGGACCCCACACTCGGATTTAGTGATTGAAATTAAGTTTTTTAAATACGAGAAAAGGTCTAAGCGACCTCTTAAAGGAATTCATTCTTATTGTCATAAATCTTACTAAAATACCTTCCTAACCTACTAAACATAAAGTTAATTATGTTTTGATATTTTCGAGTAATAATTATTTGAAAAATGCTCTCCGCGTGAAAATCTGTAAACTACCATGATCAATATCTGAAGAATAAGATATTATCGTGATCGTGGCCAATGGTTTGTCCTGGAAGGTTCGATCATATGCAAATACAAAATAGTCAAGTTTACAGGCAAAGGAAAAGATAGGTAAAGGTTAAATAAATTTAGAATACGTTGAGTTGAAATTACTCACATACAGAAACAAAAACGATACTATATTTTCGTATAGAATCTGTGTTAAATTGTAATAATACATTTTTTCCTTTACTAAATCATTATAGTTAAGTTTGAAAATTTGTTTTTTTGTTGATAACTGGGGTTAATAATAAAAATCCACAATTATTTTGCGACGTTATGTCAATTAGGTTTACTGACCTCTTCAGGCTAAAATTTCATTATATACCACCAAGATATAAACAACAGAAGAACAATTTTTGAAATTCATTTTGAAAAATGTTCAAAAGAAATTACCTCATAAGTCTAAATTAAAAAATCACGTTGGTCATTGAAAAATATAAAGTTGAAAAAGAATTCAATTATTCTTTGATTAAATTTGACGTTTACACGTCGTCTGTAAGGTGATGACCGTAACTGGACATCATTAGACAACAGAGGAGTATTCATATTAGGAATCTTGTACTTCCAGTTATTAATTTCTTATCACGTACAAAAATAAATGACGTAGGACGAATATAGTCCTAACCAAATTCATTATGCGCGAAAGCAATTATTAGCCCGTCAACCAAAAGTCAATTTACCGTTCATAAAAAAATTCTTTGATAAAACTTGCCACTTTTTCAAAAAATTTAACACAGCTACAATTCCTTCGAGAAAACCTTCATTGTCATCTGTTAATAAACTAGGTAAAGATAGGACTTAAAAATGGCAAGAAACCAACGTTGTTTACAAAATTCCTGGTAAAAACTGTCCTACCTCCTATGTGGGTGAAACTAGAAGAATGTTAAAAACGTGCATAAATGAACGCAACAACAAACAAAAAACAAATTGTTATTAATGTACATTGTAGCACACACAACCATAAATTTGATTGGGCAAATACCAAAATACTTTAATTTGAGTCCAACTGGAAAAAACGTTTAATTTTCCAAATGATATATATTAAGAATAATAATAATGGTATTATCAAGAAAGAGGATATTTATAATTTGAATCACATGTAGAATCTAGTAATACGCAATTTAAAAACATGATTTCGTCTTACGTAATTTATTTTTGTACGTGATAAGAAATTAATACCTGAAAGTACAAGCTTCCTAATATAAATACCCCTCTGTTGTCTAATCATAGCCAGTCACGGTCCTCACCTCACAAACAACGTGTAAACGTCAATTTTAATCGCAGGCTAGTTGAATTATTTTTCAACTTTTTTTTAAGAATTTCAAAAATTGTTCTTCTATTGTTTATATCTTGTTGGTATTTAATAAAATTTTAGCCTGAAGAGGTCAGCAAACCAAGCTGACGAAACGTCGCAAAATAATTGTCGATTTTTATTATTAAACCCAGTGATCAACAAAAAAAAACAAATCTTCAAACTAAACATGGAGGGCGATAGATATTTCCATACCAAAGTTACATAATCCGTTGAAATAATTGATTTTCAATTTTTAAAAAACTTTGAAGCCAAAAAACGGATGTGTCTATGAAAGAGTTGCATTTTTAACCTGAGAATAAGCATTTTCCACAAAATGAGAATTTTTTGGGGAAATTTGATACAAAGAATATTAATTTTCTACAAAAAAAAGAGGAATTTGTATGAAAAAAAAAGAAAAATTAAACTTTCGGTTGTAAAAAAAGTAATTTTCAGTAAATGAAAAAACGACTTTTCAACAAAGTAGTTTAATTTTCAACCAAAAAGATGATCCATGATCTCAAAGAAAGAATTTTTAACGTTTTCAACCAACCAATATCTCAATTTAATTTTCATTGGCAGAAGTAAGGAACTGAAGAAGGAAGCAATAGAAATATGGAAAATAAATTACTAACAAGAATTTCAACTTTTTTTTCATTGGCCAATTGTTTATTTTCCCTAGCAATTAATATATTAGGCCTACAAATTAATTCGGTCCTTTAATATCATGTTCTGTAATTCTTGGTCGTATTTGAAGTTTTTGCGCCCACACAGCATAAAAGAAAACTCTTCTGTTTCAAAAATCCAGTTCTAACCCGACTTGACACGAAAGCACCAGAATGCCGTCGAGTCCGAGATCGTATCCTCCACTACCATCGTTCCGCGTCATGCGAGCGCCACATCGCATCGTCTCCTTTCACCCCGACCCCCATAACCCGAGTTGTCACAAAAGTAGCCAACCGCACTCGAGTCCGCTATCTTGCACCCCACACCACCATAGTTCCGCGTTCTGCGCGTGGAGTGGGGGGAGTGCTGCAGTCCTAGGGCCGCTCGGCTCCTCTTTTTTCTATTACTTTTCTCGTTGTCTATAAGCATAGTCTCTAAACTAGCAATTTAAAAATAGCATGGTAAGCTTTCACAGATTTTTGCGATTCCAATGACATATTACTTGCCCTTAAAAGTTGAGAAATTGAAGGAGTTTAATTCATCAATCAGTTTTAAAATGATTTTTATTTTTAAATTCGTCGCAAATCCAATTTTCAATTTTCTTACACAAATGACGTTTACATATTGTAATCTAGTAGCCAGTAATATGTATATATGCACTGGAAGTGAGACGCAGTAATTTTGGCTTAAAAAGTCCGCAATTAAAATATATAAAAGAAAGGGACTTTTGGAGAAAGCATAAAATTCTATCTTCTCATAAAAGTACAGTTATTCATAAAAACCTATTCCGCTTGGTAATACAATTCTCTTCCCTATCATCTAGCTATCTTAAATCTAGCCCTAGGCTCTCAATATTCTGTAATATTTACACTTAAATCTACCTCAAATTTCTAATACGTGCTCCTATTCATTACATTTTCCTATGAACCTACTATTCGATAAAAGCTTTATTAGCTATACAATTCCTTTTTCTGATTTTTCAATGTAACGTGATTTAATTCGACGCTAACTAAATTTTCTCTCTTTCTATCTCTTTTTCTCACTCTCTCTCTCCCTCTCTCTTTCTCTTATTATTTAAATTTGTCGCGACAAGTAATCCTACAAAGATAATCAGTAAAACTTATATTGTCTATGTAAAAACTCTATATAAATGGTACAATTATTTGTCTTCTGCAAATAGGCAGGTAGGTCATTATATTCTTTGGCCTCAGGTCAATGACCGATCTAAATGTGCAAGGATTTCCGACAAGGAACTTTACGGAACAGAAAAGTACGACGTACCGTCACCTGTACGAACCAGGATGCACCTGTATTAGTTATAATTAACTTTACCTTTATTTCGTATTCTAATTCCCAAGCAATTATCATTTTATTCTAATCGTATTGTGTTAATACAAAAACTTATATTGTCGTGATTGCGACCCTACGCAGGTAAATGCTACCGTAGTGCAGAATACGCAACGCTACGTGCCTTTGAACTAACCTGAGTCGAGCGAGCCTCAGACTGCAGGTGTGCGCGTTCCTTTTATAAGAGAGAGAGCAGAATAAACCGGAGGCAAATGCAATATTTCAAGGGCTTCTTAGCCGAAAGTTTTCACTTCTTAAAGTGAGACGTTTTCTCAGGTCTAAGATTCTACCGTTAAGAGAGATATTCTCGTCTATCTGCAATACGGACTCAGTCGCTTTCTCAACATTATGGGGGAATACAATTCCTGTCCTCTTGTAAGAAGCTAAGCCTTATTACCGATCGTAAATTAAATTATGAAACTTCTTGGACCCGGGCACAAGGTACAATCTTGCTCAGCTCATTTGTTCTCATAATTTAATTGCACTCAGAATAAAATATCTTTTCGCCTTATGGCAGCTGTCTTAGAACATTTAAGAATTCTCTAAATTTAACAAGCTCACTTTTCTTTTCAAATACAGATTCTCACAAATAGCGCAAGGAAAAAATACCTTGAAAAATTGCCAAGAAAAAGTTGAAGCCATAACGTGCAACTGCACAAAGTTCCGTTCAAAGGAGAAACCTTTTTCGAACTCCGCGAGTTGCCTCGCCACGCCAACTGCCCGTTTCGGGCCGCGCGAGCCTTTTTATGGATCGCGCCCTACTTCTTTCTCCCACGCACTACCAGAGATGCAATAGTGGGAGGCTGCGGATTCTGCGCTCTCTCTCCTTGCTCCTATATGATGCTACGTTTTCGTGCTTCATCAGACGAGGTAAGAGTTTTGCCTATATTGAGGCTCTGCGCTGTAACTTACAGGTTACAATATACATATAGTTAAAAGTTTGATATAAGGACAACTGCGTGATTTCGCCGGAAGCGGATGCTAATCTGAAAAATTGCACCCGCTCTCAGCGAAATCGCGGTAAAATTTCAGCCGTAACAACGTCTCACGACCGTGAGATAGGTGGTTTCAGTCTGTGACGGACTCAATACGATGATCCGGCAAAATTCTAGTGTATCCTAAGGACACGGAGCGACCCAAGTATGACCGCTCTCTGAATTTTCCCCGCAAGTGCCTTAGCATTTTGTTGACACGCAGGGATGCTTTTCAGGCTATTGACCAGTGAAAGCTTCGCACCTCCAAGAGCGCCGATGATCAGGTCGATGAGCTTAACAGAATATTCCGGGGATAACCGGGTATAACCTCTCTTTCTTTTCATTATCCTTGGCTATGATGTTTTTATCAGCTGGTGCCGAAAATTCAATAACGAACATGGTTCGTTTCTCGAAGTCAAGGAGAACTATGTCAAGCCTCGAGTGCGCAACAGAAACAATTGTCGGGAATATGAAGTTCCAGTATATCCGGCACTTCTCATTCTCGACAATTGACTCCATTTCCCTAGGAGCGTTTAGCGGAGCGGTATTTGGGCTGATGCCGTAAGAGCGACAGAGATGGTAATAAAGCACTCTTAGTGCCGCATTGTGCCTTTGGATGTAGGTCGTTCCCGCATGAGTTGGACAA
>JAABKJ010004388.1:0-24433 GCA_011634705.1 Andricus grossulariae
CAATATTTGACTTAAGATTTCTATACGTATTTATGTAAGAAAAAGTATCATTATTATGAATGAAAATGTCGTTATGGGCAAGCAGTGACTCCTCTAACCTCTTACCATTAGTGTCCGAAAAACGGCAGTTCCAATTCAAATTATGTGCGTTAAAGTCGCCTACGAGTAGAGAATAGTTATCTGGTTTAACATTATTTATAATGCAATCCCAGTCCATTTGACTTTGAATGGAACCAGGAGTTCGATAGCACGCAGTAATATCGACGCAAGGTTGAATGCAATTTAAATGTATTCAGCATAATTCGACAGAGTCGCAAGAAGATTTTAAATTATGAATTTCAACAAAAGCTAGAGATTTATGAATTGAAAAGATGATGCTTCCTCCTCTTGAATGGCAGCGGTCTTTTCTTACAGTCAAAAAACCTGGGAACTGTACCTTAATAAACAGATGAGGATGTCCAAATCGACGAGAATTTTATCTAATTCAGTGCGCCGTTGTTTAAAGTTTCTGCAGTTCCAGTAAAGAATTTTGAGTTTATTTTGTCGCTCTTGCTCCATCTTCAATTATTCTTTTTGCGTCGTCGTCTGCCTCACTTAGAGTATCTGAGAACTCCATGTTTTCGGTAGCACTTGAACGTACAAGAATTCTTTCGATGCGGTTTTTTAAGTTTTTGTCAGTCAGGTATTCTCGTATATCAACAAGCATCTTTTTTAGAGAGCCAATGTCATTTGTAAATTCAGCAGCCAATGCGGGAATATCGGCTCTGCCGAAAGGACCTGCTAAAAAGTTTGTTAGTTGTTTGAAATCAAGAGGAAAATCGTCTGAGCCTGCCATAATAAACTCTTTTGCAGGAATCGAAAGTTTTGGTTTCTTGAAGGTAGGAGAAATTTTTTATTTGAGGGATCAGCTATCTTTTTAATTTTTTCTATTCCATCGTGGGATGAACCGTTGCCAGATGAAGTACTTGGAGGCTCAGGACGTTTGGAGTTTACCGAAGTTGAGATTTCAAGAGATTTTTGATTTGTTTCTAAGCCATGTACTGTTATGTCATTGTTGAGAGACTTTGAGGTTATGCTAGTCATCAGGTGCTCACTGTTTATGTTTACGTGCGCGTTAATTACCACGCTCTCAGAGTTTTCCGGCAAACTTTGAACGGTCAAAGAAGGATTTTCACAGTATTTCGCCAAGTGGCCCTCCTCTCGGCACAGGAAACAGGACAATTTTTCAGCAGAAAAATATAAATAATATGTCGTGTCTTCAAAGTTGATTGAAATCGACGCTGGAATTTTGTCTAAATCATCGGGATTTATATACATTTGACGTAGAAATCTCAAAACATGAGAAAAACCGGGATCATTCAGACCGGCACGAATATACGTGATTTGCGAACAAGGACTGACTCCGAAATTACTAAGTTCTTCAATAATAACATCATTATGGATGACTGGGCAAACATTTGAAATAATAATACGCTTGGCTCTTGAAATCAGCGGGCGAATTTCCAGTGCATGTTGTCCAATAATAACCTTCATGCAGCCTTTTGTGAGTCTGTCAGCTGTTTCTCTGCTGTTCATATAAAGGCAGATTCTACGTTGAGAAATGTGTGAAACGAAGCGAATGTGACATGGGTCGGTTGGTTTTCCGATAGCGAGAGTGTATTCTTGAACTGTTATGACTTCCAAGGCATCGATGACGATAGCTTGCTCCTTGGTTGGTACTTGAACTTGTTGCGCTACGTGTGCGTAAGAAGACTTTGCAAAGGGAAACAGTGTGCATGGAGAACGCTGCAGGTTGCTGATCATTTTTTTGCAAGTGCTTCCGAAACCAGAAGCACCCAAGGATCAAACGAGAATAGGCTTTTTAAGCCCAAAAAGGGCTTTTCACTATATATAATATTTAATTGATTGTCGCTTAAGTACACAGAACGGGCGGGCACCATTAAACTCATAACTGTAAACACACGCGAGTACGAGCAACTCGTAAACACGTCCGATCACGGCGGTGAAAAAAATGTCAATTTTTGTCAGTTTTTTTGGATTTTGAAAATGCTATAACTCTGATAATTTTCTTTTTATCTAAAAACGTCATGAGGATAAATTAATTGTCTTTTCAAGTACAGTCCAACTCGAATTTAACGTCGGCTTTGGGGCTGTCCTTGGATCTGACGTACCCTAACCGAACCGGATTTAGCTTAACTCCGAACGTAAACAGTTCCTGTTTTGTCATGCCTTCGTGAACCCCGCACACCCGGCGCAGCTCCTGACAAGCCTACCCGCGGCGCGGCGTCAATTCTCATAAACGATCAATCCGGGGACGTTAAATCCAAGTTCGACTGTACTACTGATAACCGTACATAGAATTTTCAAATCTTTGAAAAACTGGTCTCAAACATTATCAAAATGTGCTCACTTTTTGAATTTTCATCCAAAATAGCTGGTTAACGAACTCGTTCTTTCTTTTTAGGCATTCAAAAAGTGTGCCAAAGCACAATCCAATCTGCTCAATCTTTCGAAAGTTATCGTGCCTACGCGATACTAAAGACTACAGACTACAGACAGACATAAAGATGGACAGACAGATACCTTCCTGAAAATCGTTTTTTCTGACTCAGGGGTTCTCAAAACGTGGAGATTTTATGAAAACTGACTAAGTTAAATTTCACATAAGACCAATACTATCTCATTAGGATAATATAAATATAAACTGAGGACCGCCATCTTTTTTCAATTAAAAAAAAATAGTGTGGAGTAAAAATAAACACTTTTAGAATTTTAAAAATTGCGGACTCACAAAAAATGACCGAAAATTGTATTTTCTATATAGTTTTCAACAACAGGCACACAAATTTCATGAAAAAATCTTATACATAGTCATAAAGAAAGTACTGACATTAAAAAATAAAATTACCTAATGAAAATGACAGCTGTTTAGAATACAAAAAGAAGATTGGTCCCTCCATTTTTCATAAAAAGCCTCTGAAACTTGACAAGATGGGCAAATTTATTTTCAGTAACTATGCATTAGTCAGTGAAATCCGAAATTTGGAAAAATCAAAGATGGCGGCTGTTTAGAATATAAAAAATGAATAATTTCTCCATTTTTCAAGAAAAAAATATGAAACTTTTACCACTTTTTAAGTAGCCGTGCGACGGTTTTGTCTGGCTGTGTTACTTTTTTACCGCGTCAATTTTAAGGAATTTTATTTAGAAGCATTTGTGAAAAAGGCTTGAAAATTGTTTACAGGTGATGTACATAAAAATTGCAAACAAGAAAAATGATCAATTGTACTAAGATCCAATTTTTTTTGTATTTTTGTAACGTGAGATTGCATGATTTTACATTTTACTTCGATGTTATGAGTTTCGCGTTTATACAAATATTGACATTATTAGGTGCAAGTAGATAAAAAAACGTATCTAAAGGTATTAACAACTTTTTTCCGTGAGAAAGAAATAAAAAATAAGTTTATTACTTTGTTGATATTCGTAGAATTATTTTTAAACATTCCTTTAAACTTCTTCTGCACTCAAAAAAATATATTTTTTTGAATTAAAGAAACCGTTTCTTTTACATAATTTTTTTTATGTAACCAAACAGAACTTCAGAATGAAAAAAAAAAACATTTCAAATCAAAGCCACATTTTCCTTGGAAGAAAGTTCCATTAAAATTTCCTTAAACTTTTTTATAAGATTTCAAGAGATATATAAACAATATTATAATTTTATGAAAAAAATGATGCCGCGTGATAAAAAATGCGAGTACAGTTTCACCAGTTTATTATAAATAATGTTTCTTTTCAGTTTCTAAGGGATACAATTAATATGTTTAATTTAGAACGCTTTAACAAATTATATTGCAAGGTATTATTAAACATTTTAGCAAAATCGATTGTATAAATAAATAATACTGAAAACATAATAATAACCTTTCAAGTATCTTTTGTAGCCGGGATGCTACTATATATAAATATCCAAAAAGGATGTACATGTGAAAAATAAATCTATCTACTAAAAACATAATTAATCATTTCTTGAATTTGTCTCTCAAGTCCGTGAATTAGAATAATAATTCGAACTAATTTTTACTATTTTCTTCTTATACTTAAAATGCAGTGCATATTCAAGTAAAATTAATTTGGTTACTATATTAAATTCAATCTAAAACGCTTCTACTTCCTAACTTTTCAAGTATAAATATTGCATTTTCAACAAGATAGATGAATTCTTAACCAAATAGTTGAATTTTTAACTAAAAAATATCCATTTTCAACAAAAAATGGAATAGTTAAATTTTCAGATAACAAATTTTATTTGTCAACCAAACTGATGAATTTTCAACTAAAGTAATGAACATTCAATGGAAATAGTTTAATTTAAAACCAAAAATATGAGTTTTCAACTGAAATCATGAATCTTCAATTAGAATAATTGTATTTTTAATCAAAAAGATGAATTTTCAACGAAGAAGATTAATTTCTACCAAAAAAGACAAATTTTCGACTGAAAAAGAAAATTTTTCAACCGAAAATTGAATAGTTGCATTTAGAGTTGAAAAAATTAATGCTGCGCCAAAGAAATGAATTTTTAACCAAAAATATTAACTTTCTACCAAAACTGGAATAGTTAAATTTTCAGATAAAATTTTTATTTTGTAGCCAAACTGATGAATTTTCAACTAAAATGATGAATATTCTACTGAAATAGTTGAATTTTAAACCAAAAAGATGATTTTCTAATCAAGAAAATTAATTATTTACCAAGAAAGACGACTTTTCAAACAAAAAGATAAATTTTCAGCCAAGAAAATTAATTACCACCAAAAAAGACGAATTTTTAACTAAAAAAGATAGTTTTTTAGTCAAAAATTGAATAGTCGAATTTGCAATTAAAAAAATTATTGCTGAACCAAAGAAATGAGTTATCAACTAAAATGATGAATCTTTAACCAGAATAATTGAATTCAACTAAGAAGAATAATTTCTACCAAAAAAGACGAATTTTCAATGAAAAAAGATAACTTTTCTACCAAAAATTGAATAGTTACATTTAGAGCTGAAAAAATTAATGCTCCGCCTCAGAGATGAATTTTCAACCAAAACGATTAACATTTTACGAAAACTGGAATAGTTAATTTTTCAGATACAATTTATATTTTTTAGCCAAACTGTTGAATTTTCAACTAAAATGATGAATCTTCTACTGAAATAGTTAAATTTTAAAACAAAAATATGCATTTTCGATCAAGAAGATTAATTTTCGACCGAAAAAGACGATTTGTCAACCAAAAACGACGAATTTTCAATGAAAAAAGAGAATTTTTAACCAAAAATTGAATAGTTCAATTTAGAGTTGAAAAAAATTAATGCTCAGCCTAAGAGATGAATTTTCTATCAAAAATATTAGCTTTCAACCAAAAATTAAGCAGTTCAATTTTTAGTTCAAAAAATTAATTTTCAACCAATGAGATGAATTTTGAAACAAAAAGATTAATTTTCAACCAAAAATTGAATAGTTAAATTTTCAGATACAAATTTTTATTTTTTAGCCAAACTGATGAATTTTCAACTGAAATGGCGAATCTTCAACTGGAATAGTTGAATTTTTAACCAAAAAGATTGATTTCGAACTAAAATGGTGAAATTTTAAATAGAATAGTTGAATTTTCAACCAAAAAGATGATTTTTCAACTAAGAATCTAAGAAGAATCTAACTAAGAATCTCTACCAAAGTTATAGTTAAATTTTTAGATAAAAAAATTAAAATTCAACCAAAGAGATGACTTTTCAACTAAAATGATGAAATATTTCATTAGAATAGTTACATTTTCAATTAAAAACAAATAATTTTCAACAACAAAATTCATAGAACCAGTTACATTTTTAAACAAAGTTACGGGATATTCAATTGGAATAGTCGAATTTTGAACAAAAAAGTTGAATTTCCAACTAAAATAGTAAATATTTTACTGGAATATTTAAATTTTCAACCAAAAAGATAAATTCTCAACTGAGAAGAATAATTACTACCAAAAAAGACGAATTTTTATTTAAAATGGATAGTTTTTCAACCAAAAATTGAACAGTGGAATTTTTAGTTAAGAAAATTAATGTTCGATCAAAGAGTAGAATTTTCAACTAATATGATAGAATATTGAATTGGAATAGTTACATTTGTAGTTCGAAATAATAATTTTCAACAAAAAAGATTAATTTCCTACCAAAAAAGGCGAACTTTCAACTAAAAAAGATAATTTTTCAACCAAAAATTGTCTAGTTCAATTTTTAGTCAAAAAAAGTAATGCTCAACCAAAAAGATGAATTTTTTACTAAAATGATGGATCTTCAATGAAAAAATGAATCTTCAACAAAGTTGTTCATATTTAAACAAAAAAAGACTTTTATTCTGAATCAAAAACAGTTTAATGAAACCAAAAGAGACGAAGTTCCAATATAATAGTTGAATGTTAGACCCAACAAGAATAATCATTAAAAAATAGTTGACTCGTATCTAGAATTTATTCACTAATTGTTGTAAGTAAAATTCTTAACAGACTCAAATTTAGATAGAACGAAACAGTCGCATTTTTAACCAAAAGAGATGAAATTTCTAAGACAAGAGATGAATATTCAAACCAAAAAGACAAATATTAAACAAGAGAGTGGAATTTTTAACCAAAAACGATTATTTAATTCAGAATTAATAAAACTTTCAATGAAATTCTTAAATTTTTAAGCCAGAAAGAATTTTGTACAAAACAGTCGCCTTTTTTCCGGAAAAATTATTTGTTTGTAAATGTTTATTTTTAACCAAATAGTTGAATCTTAAACCATATACATGAATTTTCTACCGAAAAGATAATTTCAAGCTTTTATGATAAATCTTCAACTTATATGATGAGTCTTCAACTAAAATAGTTAAATTTTCAGTAAAGAAATCAATTTTCAAAAATGAGAAGACTTTTCAACAAAATAGTTGAGCCTAATTTTTAAATAAAAAAAAAAGAATTCTCAACAGAAAATGTAATAATTGATACTTCAACCAGAAAATATTTATATTTTAAATTATAATTAGTTGAGTTCATCCAAAAAGGTCAATTTTTTAACCAAACTGTTGCATTTTTCACCAAAAGAAATTAATTTTATACCAAGATAGATAAATTTTTTACAGAAAAGATTCGTCGTTTAAGAAATTAAACAAAATTTTATCAAATTTTTTAATCTTTATATAAAAAAAAAAAAAATATCAGGAAGCAGTGAATTTTAACCCAATAGTTGTATTTTCCAGCAAAATAGTGGAATTTTCAAAGCAAAAAAAGGATTTTAAAACCAAAACGGCTAAGATTTCAACAAAAAGGATGATTTTTTAAAAAAATCATTAAATTATGGACAAAATAATTACATTTTAGTAAAATAAATAAATTTTCAAACAAAAAAGATGGATTTTTAGCCAAAAATATAATAATATACTTTTCAACGAGAAAAAATGAAGTTTCAACGAAAAATGGTCGGATTTTCTTATTGATTTCTATTAATTCTGTTCGCATCTAAAAGTCGAAAATAAGAAAAAAATAAAAAAAATAAAATAAAATGGAAAAGATTGTGAAGACGCTGATAAATAGATATGAATTTTGTTTGTTTTTCAATACTTTGGAAATATTAGCTTAGAAAACAGACAATTTTGCTTAAAAAATAAAATTAATTTTCCTGTTAATATTAAAACTGATATCATGATATCAATATTAATATTAATATAGTATTAATATTAAAATTGATATCATGATATGAATAATAATATCAATATAATATTAATATTAATAATATTATTATTAATATTAATATATATTGATACAGAATTGAATGTTTCAATATAATACTTAAAAGCATTATTTTTATAATATTTTAAATCGAAAATATTGTGAAACCTGCTATAAATAGATAGGAATTTTGTTCATTTTTTGATACTTTGAAAATATAAACTTAGAAAACTGTAAATTTTACTTCGAAAAAAAATGTATTTTCCTGCTAATAGAAAAAAGAATTCTCAACAGAAAATGTAACAGTTGATGCTTCAACCAGAAAATATTTGATATCACATTAATATTGATATATATTCATACAAAATTAATTGCTTAAATTTAATACTTAATGAAACTTCACAACCCTGTAAAAAATAATATCCAGATACACTTACTATGAAAAATCATTTTTTCCAAATTGATAAAAAAAATAAAATTTCGTCCTATACAATTAGTATTTTTGTTTGGCCCTCGGCTTGCAGGCATCTTGGATTTCCCACCCAATCTGAAATAAATAATCCGGTCATATTGATGGGCGGGAAATTGAAAAAAATTTGCTGAGTACAGACAATTATATTTAGAGAAAAGAAATATTTTGAAATCTTGGTAATCTGACATACGCTCAAAATTTGATTGGCTCATCGAATTTTTTCTAATGAAATTACAATGTGATTTCAATGGATTAATTTTTAGCTTACATTGATCAAGATTTGAATTTGACAACGACCATAGTCAAAAACAACTTATAAAATAGACTTATGTTCACCCAGTAATAACAGTCGGTCGTTATACCGCCAACGCGGCAGCGTGTTCGTGTGCGATAATGTACTTTATGCTTCATGCAAAAATATTTTTTCCTAAAGTATGCATATTTAATAAAAGCGTGCTTTGAAATCTTTTTCTGTAATCATTCTTTTGTCTTTTCTGATACTTAAGAAAGATTATTTAATTACCCTTTTTTCTTTTTTTAGTACCGCCTACTAGAAAATCTTAACATATATGCACTGTGGGATATTTTATAATGGCCATGATTGTTATATGCTTGTTTGATTATTAACTTTCGCACAATAATTACTTTCAAAAGCAACACCGTGGTTGAATATTCAGCACATTATAATAACTTAAATCTGTAGATTTTACACAACATTAAGTTCTGGAAAATTACAGGCCTCTTCTGTGTACCATTAGTCACGTCATAAACCATTAATGCATTGCTTCTTTGCCTCGGAAAATATAAATAAGTTTTATTATTCAATACCAATATTTTTGAAACAAAAAGACGAATTCTCAATGAAAAAGTTCATTTTTAACCAAATAGTTGAAGTTTTAACATAATAGTAAAATCTTCAATACAAGAAGACGAATTTTTTAGAAAACAGTATAATTTTTAAAAAGAAAATTCATTTTTAATGAAGAAAGATGAATTTTAAAAGAAGTAAGATGAGTTTTAAAAAAAGTAGAACTTTTAAATAAAACATATACGTTTTTAACCCAAAATGGAACAGTTAGATTTTCAGTTTAAAAAATTACTTTTCAATAAAAAAAGACAGAATTTTCAATTAGTTGAATTCAACAAAAAAAAAAAAGAAAATTTTCAACAAAATGATTGTGTCCTTAGCCAAATAGATAAATCAACAAAAAAGATTCATTTCTACCCAAAAAGACGAATTTTTAACAAAAACTTACCCCACATTTGTGCATAGACCTTCTATAATGAAAGTTCAACCTCTCGACAACTGTAATTTAGTGATTGTTAATTCTCTTTAGTTAAAGCTCCTTAGGTTTTAAGAAACACATTCTTGTCACGTATCCCGCGCTTCATACTCGATTAAAATTTGTCCAAAGCGCGAAATTTTCTATATTATGTTCAACTCTATTACATTGAATGTATATTATATTAATATTATTTTAATATTTGTTCTTCATTTTGCATTAATTTTTATTCATAGCTACCCTGAAAAATTTATCATTTCAAAAATTTATATTATTCTGATTCATAATGTGCATTAATATTAAAACAGACAAATTTTCATTGTCTTGCTTTCATAACTGAAAAAAGTGCGCGTCCTATCAAAAAATGGTTAGAAAAAAATTTGTAGATCTAAGTTAAGTGAACAATTTTGTGATTAAACACTTTATTACATCTTGTGTTCTTTTTCCAAAACATTAATTTTTTGATTTTGAATGTTATTTTTCACGATTAGAACAGAAGCTACGTACCCTGTCAAAAAATAATTTACAACAAATTTGTCAGCAAATTTTGTTTTATGTGAAAACTGACTATCGCGGATTTTTTCAAATCTCCACGTTTCAAGATGATTCAGCTTAAACCACACAAAAAAATAATGAAAAATGAAAAATTCCATTTTGCGGTCGACCTATGCAAGATATGAAAAAAGATGAATTCATAAAAATTATGTATCCATAAAAGATCTAAAAGTTTGTAGGTTATCACTTTTTGATAGGACGCTTCATTTTTGTTTTAATCCTAGAAAATAATTGTGCACCAAAAAGGAGGTACAAATTTGTTATAATTTTTTAATTGGTAAGATGCGTTGCTTTCGTTTCAATCGTAAAAGTAACATCTAAAATAAAAAAATTAAATTTTTGGAAAAACGACACAAGGTACGAAAAAAAATTAATTGAAAAAGTTGTTTGTCCATAAAAGAGCTATACATTTTTCATTAATCATTTTTTGATAGGACGCGTAGTTTTTGTTTTATTCGCAAAAAATAACATTATAAATAAAGAAATTAACATGTTGGAAAAACGACACAAGATACAATAAAATTTTATTTAACGAAATTTTTCGCCTGAATTGTATGTACAAGCTTATAATCGCTTCACGCTAGGACGCGTATTTTTTGTGTGAATCGCAAGAAATAACATTAAAAAAAAAAGAATCAAATTAATGGAAAATCGACACAAGATGCAATAAAATGCTTGATAACAAATTTGTTTTTGTTTTTTATAGGATGCGCCCTTTTTTTAATTACAAAAAATTATAAAAAATCATTTTCTGAATGATATTTCAGCAATATAACTACGTACTTTTATTGAGAAAGTGATACTTGATCATAAAAGTATATTTCCCGAGATTATTTGTTAATTTCAGAAGCAAATTATATAAACAAATTCCCATTGTGAACATTTGAAGTCAACAAAACAAAATTTTATCTCTTAATTGCCCTTAATTCATGTCGCCTGTGAGATTTATTATTTAGTCAGGAAAATTTGTCATTTAGTATTATTTGTTAATTTTATAAAAAAATTGTATTAAAATTTGTCAAGTTTAGACACTAGAAATCAGCAAGGAATCATTTTTTCTCTCAATTGTCCTCAAATGAAAGTATCAGCCAGTTTTAGCACTAACATTATGTTATGCCTGTAAATGTCTGCAGTAATAATTTTTTGACTATAATTTGTTTCTAAATTTAATAAATTATATCGAATCATATATTTTCAATACTAAACTTTACTGGCAATATAATTCAAGGATAATTAAGAGGTAAAATTTTGTTTACCTTAAATGTGCAAGCTGGGTATTTGTTTACATAATTTGTTTCTAAAATTAATAAATAAGGCCAGGAAACATATTTCACTGTCGATAAAATTTGGTAATTGTAATGCCGCAATATCCTTTACAAATGAATGGTCTCACTAAATTGCCGATATCTCTGGAACCAGATGAGTCGAAATTATTATTATTTTTTTTTTTTAATAAAAATTGATTTCATTAGAAATATTTTTAGCTTTATTCAAAAACAATCAAACGATTAATATTTCACGGAAAATCGAATCCAGCAATGTCAATAATTAACAAAAATCAAACCCAAAAATTCAATATGGTGTGAAACCCATAATTTTTAAAATTTTCAAAAGTCCTTGGGCTCAAAATGTCTCTTATATAAAGCTCTCATCTCACATGATTTCACAGAAATCAAGAGAATACATGCAGATTCTGATATTCCTCACGTGTTCTTGCCCATAGACCTAATTTTTGGGACGGGAACTACCTTAAGTAAGTTTCTAATGAACACAATTCAAAAGCCAGAAAGAGGATGAACTCAAGATATTGCTTATTCATATTATTTTTTGATTGGCTGACTATCAAGCCTTACAATAATTGTTTTCATGCCCTCGCAAAGTTGAATAATGAATGATAATGAACCATAACGAACAATTTTCCAACAATTCCTCTGAACAGCTCGAAGCATTCACTCGGAATGCGAATTGCAAATGTGGTGCAAACGGTGTTTCGAATCAGAGTGTAGTGTATTTGAAGGATAGTAGAACGCGAATCAACTCTTCCTTTTATGACCTGTCCTTTGCATTGTCAGCCAACAAGGCTCTTCTCAGTTGCAGAGGTTCATTCGTACCAAGAACTCTCTGAATGCAGACAACGATGCGAGCGGTATAACAAAGTAAACGAGAGGAAATACGGAAGCTATAGGATTGCGAGGCTAACTGAGTCAGTTATCGTCTAAAATGTAGCAAGCGGCTCCTCTTCGATGCAAGGGTAACCCTATACAACCGTCGGAAATTATCTACATGAGCGGATCTAAAAATCACTGACAACTTTGAAACATGATAACTCTGTCAAAAGTAAATCTAGACATTTAAGAAAAAATCGTAAGAAAACTTATGAAATTTCACGTCGAATTACCCATACTAGAGTTACTTCTGACTTTTTGAAGAGGAGGTATCATATAAACAGTTTTTAAAAAATCAAGAATTTTCAACATTGACTTTAACTTGTGATATAACCAAGAAAGTTGTAACAAGAAGCTAAAATTAACAAAACGCAATCTTCGAAATCTTATCTTCAATTTGAGGCAAGGAAACTTGAAAAATCTTTACGGGTTCCCGAGTTATGACTAAAAATGTCCAAGCGTTTCTAGGTCGACTTTCAGTCAGCAGTCGTCGCTGTCGGCCGGCTTCTCTGAACGATCCCCTATCTAAATCCACGTCTAGCTTCTCAATCTTCTTTGGTGTAATATATCTCTCATCTATCCACGTCAATCCTTTCGTATTCCTTTGTCATTATAATCCTCCGCAAATCTTTTCCAATCCCTTATTTTCTATCCCAGTTTATCCCAGTCTGTCCTTCGCTTATCTGAAAGAATCTTCCTCTATCCCACTGGTTATATAAATCCATGTATGTTCCAGCCTATCCCTTCTCTAGCCACGGCAATATTTTGTCTATATAATTATCCGGCAATTATTGTGCATTCCCTTCTTTTCTACCCCAGAGTGTCCTGTGCTTATCTACAAAAATTTTCTTTTATCCTACTGGCTATCTGGGTCCATATCTATCTTTCCCCATCCCAATTGCAATCCATATTCATTTCTATCTTTTTCAATCCTCTTTCGTATGCATCAGCCTCTATTAATAATCCTCCTTTGGCAATCTAGATTCACGTCTATATTTTCCAATCCCTTTTGGTGTTATCCAGTCTATCTCTCATCCATCCATGTCAATCCTTCTTCTGTCTTTGTCATTATAATTCTCCGCCAAACTTTTTAAATGCTTTCTTTTTTATCCCACTGGTTATCTAAAGCCATATCTATAATTTTCCATCCTATTGACAATCCAAGTACATGTCTATATTTTCCTATGTCAATCGCAATATGAAT
This sequence comes from Andricus grossulariae, assembly GCA_011634705.1. Lineage (NCBI taxonomy): Eukaryota > Metazoa > Arthropoda > Insecta > Hymenoptera > Cynipidae > Andricus > Andricus grossulariae. The sequence continues at coordinate 13,434 of JAABKJ010004388.1, forward strand.
GCATGCCTATCTTTTAAAATCCTATTTTGTGTATCCCAGCCTATGCCTTGTCCACTCATGTCAATATGCTTTTGGTCCTTTCCGCATATCTCTTTTAGTTACTTTTTGACAATCCCAATTTATCATTCGCCTATCTGCATGAATCTTCTTTTATTCCATTTTCAATCTAAACTGATGTGTATATTCTTCTATCCCACTGGCTATCTAAACCTATGTGTGTTCCAGCCTATCCTTTGTCTATTTTTTGCAATATCCTTTCGGCAATCTAAATCCACGCCTATCTTTTCCAATCCCCTTTTGTGCAATCCAGTCTATCTATCATTCACAAATAACAATCTCTTTGTATCCGTTCATCATTATAATTCTTCGCCAATCTTTGTCCATCCCTTTTTTCTATCTCAATCTATCCTTCGCTTGTGTACACTAATCTTTCTCTATCCCACTGGCTAGATAAATCCATGTATATTATTCCACTGGAAATCCAATTACATGTCTATCTTCTTCTATCCTAATGGCAATCTACATGCATGTCTACCTTTTTCAATCCCCTTTCATATGTCCCAGTCTGTCTCTCGTCTACTACTTTCAATCCCTCTTTTGCAATCCTAATCCACATATATATTTTTCAATCCCTTTTGGTGTAATTCAGTCTATCGCTATCCCATCCACGTCAATCTCTTCTTCTTTCTTTGTCATTATAATTCACTCCTTTCCGCATATCTCTTTTAATCCCTTCTTGACAATCCCAATTTACCCTTCGCCAATTTAAATAAATCTTCTTCTATCCCATTTTAAATCCAAATTGATGTCTATATTTGTCTATCCAACTGGTTATTTAAAGCAGTGCGTATTTTTCTATCCTATTGACAATCCAAATACACGCCTATCTTTTTCAATTCCCTTCCGTCTGTTCCAGCCTGCCCTTCATCTATTTTTTCGATTCCCCTTTGGCAATATAAATCCACGTCTATCTTTTCCAATTCCCTTTGGAGTAATCTAGTCTATCTCTCGTTCTTAAATGACAATCCCTTTCTATTTCTGTATCAATATAATTATCCGCTAATTTTTCTGAATCGCTCCTTTTTGACACACTGAATTTTTCGACTAGATAGAACAATCTTCTTATATGCCACTGGCTATCTACATCCGTGTCTACCTTTTTCTATCCCATTGGCAATCCAAATTTATGTCTATCTTGTTCAATCCCCCATAGGATATCCAGTCTTTTTTTTAATCCTCTTTTATGTATCCCAGTCTATCCCTCGCCTAACCATGTAAATCACTTTTTATCTTCTTGTCAATATAATTCACAGCCAATCTTTTTCAATGCCCATTTTTTACCGCAGTCAATATTTTGCCAAGGTACACAAATATTTTTATATTCCGCTGACTATTTGAATCCGTGTATATCTTTTTCTATCCCATTGGCAATCCAAATCTATGTCTATCTTTTTCTTTGCCGTTTTAGGCATCCCGGCCTATCCCTCGTTTATTCAGGTCCATCTTCATTATGTCCTTTTCAATATCATTTTCTGCCTATCTTCTTCTATTCCCTTATCTCTATTCGAGCTTATCCCAGCCCTAACTAATTGAATATTTTTCTATTCTATTGTCGATCTAAATCCATTTTTATGGTTTTCAATATACTTTCATTTATCTCAGTCTATCCATCGCCTATCTATGGAAATCCTTTTTTATCTTCTTGTCACAATAATTCACAGCCGACCTTTTTCTACACCCTCTTCTCCATTCCAGCCTATCTACGTCAATCTCTTTTCATCATAATTATATCATATCTCGGGAACCCGTTAAGATTTTTTAAGTTTTATTAGCCTAAATTAAATATAAGATTTCAAAGATGTCGTCCTATAACTTCAAGAATTTTTCAGCAAATTTCCAAAGTCCTAGCCCGATCAGAATTGGAGGTCCAAAATCTGAGAAATTCTCGGCAATCATTGCTCTCGCGGAAGATAGCGGTGTTTGGCGAACAAAACTCGACTCAGAAACGCTTGGACATTTTTAGTCATATCTCGGGAACCCGTCAAGATTTTTCAAGTTTTGATGGCTTAAATTAAAGATCAGCTTTTGAAGATTGCGTCCTGCAAATTTCATATCTTTTTCACAACTTTCCTCGGTCGAGAAGCAAGTTTAAGTCAATGTACAAAATTCGAGAAATTCTTGAATTTCGTACCTGGACTTCAACTCGTGTCATGACAAATAAAGTTCTAGCAAGAAGCTAAAATTTACAGGACGCAATGCTTCAAGCCTTATATTTGATTTCAGATTATGAAACAAAAAAAAAATCTTTAAGGGTTCTCAAGTTATGAATAAAAATGTCCAAGCGTATCTGCGTCGAGTTTCAGTCAGCTTAACACTCCGTTTGGCACATGTGCCGATAGTCTTCGGTTTGGCAGATGTGGTCTGGCTAGACCCCTGTATATTTCCATACAAATGTATGGAGATATGGAAATATTGCGTTTTCGGAAGTGTATTGAAATGCATTTGTATAGTATGTAGTTATAAATATTTTGATTTATCTCGTTCCTAGTGGCTTTCTCTTATGTTTAATTACCTACTCAAGTAAAAATAAAAAAATTTAAGATAGAAAAAAAAATTTAGAGTTGAAGAGAATTTTTTTCATTAATTTTTACTCTTTATTTCTATCTATATTATTCTTATAAATTGAATTGATATGGATGAGGGAGAAATAAGGGAAGTTGAGGGAGGAGAAGTAGGAGAAGTATGGGAGTGGAATCAGGGGAAGTAGATGATGGAGAAATAAAGGAAGTGATAAGATTGGAAGTGGTGGATATAAGGGGTTGGGAAGTAGGAGAAGTGAGTGTAAGTTAGGTATGTGAGAGGAGGGGAAGTATACTTCTCTATAGAGGAAGGAGAAGCAGAGAAAAGAGAAGTGAGGAAAGTGAGGGAGTAGGAAGTAGGAAGTAAGGGATATGAAGAATGTGAGGGGTTGGGATGTAGAGAAGGAGTATTAAGATAAGTGAAGGGGGTGAAGAAGCAAGGGGGCTGGATGCGAGGGGAAAGAAACTAGAGGAATTAAGGAGAGGGAAAGTTATTAAGGGAGAAGTAAGAGAAGGGATGGGAGAAAAATTATAGGAGTGGAGTTAGGGGAAGTAAAAGATTGAGAAGCTAGGGATGTGATGATATTGGAAGTGTGGGCTGTAAGAAGTTGAGAAGTACGAAAAGTGAGTGTAAGTGAGGGATGTGAGGGGGGAGGAAGTAGAGAAAGGAGAAGTAAGGAAAGTCAGGGGGTAGAATAAAGAAGCAGTGAGGGATGTGAAAAATGTTAGGGGTTAGGATGTAGAGGAGGGAAAGGGAAAGTAAATGAGGCAGAAGTAAGGGAACGGAAGGGAGAAGTGTAAAGTAGGGTTGATGAGGGGTTGGGCAGTGTGGGAAGAGAAGTACTGAAAGTGAGTAATGTATACTAAAAAAACCATTCAAATCGCAAAAGGTCTGGCTGTACGCCTAACATTTTGAGTCATAACTCGGGAACCCGTTAATATTTTTTTACTTTTATTGGCTCAAATTAAAGATAAGATTTTAAAGATTTCGCCCTGAAAATTTTAGCTTCTTGCTACAAATGTCTTGGTTATGAAACGTGTTGGAGTCAAAGTACAAAATTTTTGACTAGGAGTCATTCGACGTGAAATTTAATAAATTTTCTAAGCGTTTCGTCAAAAAAAAGTCTAGCCTTATTTTCGACCGAGTTATCGTGTTTCAAAGTCATCATCGATTTTTAGTACTGCTCGTGCTAGCCATGTTTATAATTTCCGACAGTGGCGTAACTCGGGAAGCACAAGGAAAAGCGTTTTACTCTGGCAGTCACTTTGAGAGGATATCTCGTACGCTATATCCTTGCATAGAGCTTATACTGCAAACGTCCTCGAAAATGAAATGGTTATGGTATAAGCGATGACTTCCATATTCCCAATTCTCTCTATTAGACACGCTAGAAGAGAGCCAAAGCCGAAATCTACACCACAAAAAGGAAATTGCATCTGGATAAATCCGCTTTCGAATTCTATCTTCTGTAAATCCATCAGCTTAGTTCTATTCGTTTGTGGGTCGGGCTTTTAGGCGAGCAGTCGAGAAAAACATTTCAAATTATCCCTTCTTAGACGTCTGTTTTAGTAGCCGGTTTCTTTTTCTTATTTTAATGCTACATGGACTCTTTTAGGTGAAAGCAATCCTTTTCTTGAAAAAGTTGTAATCAAGAGATCTCGTATAAATTTTTGTCAAAAACCTGATTGGTTGCGACACTTCGTGAATCTGATTTTTAATGGCTGTTTACAGATTATTCTCTGATATCACTGTCATCTTGCAAAAATTAGCATCACCATCAATTTTTTATTAATTTTTTTAAATTAAAGAATAAGGAAAGCATTATCAGATTGTTTTTAAGTTTATATAAATATAATTTTCCTAAGATTCTTGAGAACATTTTAAAAATAATAATAAAATTTTCAAAAAGGCTGAAAAAAAATCTAGAAAATTTTCAAGAAAAGTTTTATATTCAACGGGATTTTACTAAATTAATAATTATTATTAATTATTTTCAAGTTTTTAAATATTTTTTATCTCTTCAAAACTTCTAGAGTTCCTAAATATCTTTTAAACAGTCTCTCATTTTTCCTAAAATATGGAAAAATCTTTTAAAAATAAAAAACTTGCTTTATAATCCTCCAGGTGTTTTTCGGCATTTTGAGAAATCTTTTGAAGTGTTTTAAAATCTTTTTAAATTTTCATCAAAAATGAATTCTTCAAAATAAAGTAATTAAAAATCTTCCCAGGAATCTTCAGACATTTTTTTATTCTCTCAAAACCATTCTAAATTCCTGAAAAGATTCTACTTCTATTAATTTTTGAATTCTACATTTTTTCAAGCTTTATGAAATCTTTTCAAATTTCAAATTATTGTCAAATCTTTTCGAAACTTCTAAATCTTCTGAATGTCTTTCATAACGATTGGAATTTTTCCTATATATTTTTTTAATCCTGCAAAATAAATAAATTGCCTTAAAATCTTCCAGATTCTTTTTTTAAAATTTTTGAAAATCTTTTAAAATGTTTTGAAATTTCTTTAAATTTTCTCCTCTGATCAATTTTTCGAAATGAAAAATCATTTTCATATTCACAGGAATCTTTAAAAAATTATTATCTTGAAATCTTTCAACATTCTTAAAAACCTTCACGATTTTATATCAAAATCTTTCAAAATCTAGACTTTGTTTAACAAATTTTTTGATCTTTTTAAATTTTTTCAAATTTAAAATTATTTTTCGAAATTTCTTAAAAACTTTTAAATATCCTTTAAAATGATTCGAATATTCTCTTAATTTTTTTTAATACTGAGAAATAAAAAAAAAATTACCTAAAATATTCCAGATTCTTTTTCGATCATTTTATAAATCTTTAAAAAATTTTAAATATTTTAAAAATTTTCTTTTCAAATAAGTTTTTTGTAATAAGAAATCATTTTACATTTTTGGAGGAATCTTAAGAATATCTTTTTATAATATTGAAACCTTCAAAAATCGATACAAACTTTCAAACCTATTTGAAATCTTTTTAAGTTAAATTATTTGGAATGTTTTCAACACTTCTAAATATCTTTTAAACTTACTCAAATTTTTTCGAAAATTTTGTAATCTTACAAAGATGGTCTGTGCCCATTTCAGATTTGTGAAGATTAAAAAAAAATTTGGAATCTTTTTAAGAATTTTGAAAGATTTCAAGAGAATATAATTTTCTAAAAATATTTTTGGAAAAATTTAGAATGATTTCATTTAAAATGATTAATTAAAATTTTTGAAGATTTAAAAATTTGTCGAAGTATAATCTGGAAGACTTTAAGTCAAAATTTTCTATTTTGCCAGATTAGAAAAAATGTCATTAAAAATCGAAATGATTTTCAAATTTTTGAGATGTTTACAAGTTTTAAAAAGATTCGTAAATAATTAAAAATTGAGAATATTTCCAAAAACATATAAACAAAATGTAGACTTTTGAAAATGAATTCGAAAACAAATTTAAAAGCGTTTTCAGGATTTTGAAAAGTTCCAAGGAAATAAACCAAATTTTCTTAAGATCCTGGAAAAATATTATGATTTTTTATTTGAAATCATTATTAGTAAAATCTTTGTGGCTTGTCCAGTCATTTAGACACAAAATTTTGACATCTGATTTAACCAACATTAGGTAACTTATGCTCATGCCTCTTCCACCATTTCAAAATATCAGCGCTTTTTCTGCTGTTTAGAAAATACTAGAAATAAAAAATAAAAATTTGTCAATTAACTGTGATTTTGATTTTGGAACATGTTTTGATGATGATCTTTTTGTCGATTATTTTCCACTACCAGAAACCTGTGAAGATACATTGAACATAATTCGAGATATTTCGAAAATATCGTTCGAAATCGTTCAGTATTTGACACGAACCAATACGACATTTGACAAAAGTGAAACATCATTAACAAAGTGAAACATCATTAACAAAGCGAAACGTCATTCACAAAGTGAAACGTCATTAACAAAGTGAAACGTCATTAACAAAGTGAAACATCGTTACCAAAGTAAAACATCATTAACAAAGTGAAACGTAATTAACAAACTGAAACATCATTAACAAAGTGAAACATCATTAACAAAGTGAAACATCATTAACAAAGTGGAACGTCATTAACAAACTGAAACTTTATTGACAAAGTGAAACATCATTAACAAAGTGAAACATCATTATCAGCATTTTGAATTTAATCATGAGTTGGCGTGCTAAATACCATACAATACTATATAATATAGCAATTTGTGTCACTGCCGTGTTCAATGTGGATACAATCAGGGAATGAATATCCACGTTAATCGCGCGACAATGTTGTTCGCGTCAATCTCTGCCTCCTTTACACGTAAATGGTCGCACATTGCTGTAGCGAGTTTCGTGAAGAGGTTGGAGGTTAGAGGTGACACGTGGTGCACGAGGCTTGCAATTTGCATTTAATTACAAACTGATGTAATTAGTACGTTGCCATTAATGAGACAAGAGTAACGAGTATATTAAAACCCAATATATTTAAACTATATAAATAGACCACATACACATTACAATTTACAACATGTTTTACACACTTTATTGATAAATTACTTTCTGGTTTGTTGCACATTTACTGTATAATTGTAGAAGCAGAAAATAATAAGAGGGCTAGAGAGGCTGAAACAGCTCAACTTAATACAAAGGTAACAGATTTACCAGTGGTAAAACCTCAAGATTTTTAAAAGGAAGAATAATTTTTTTCAAAATTTACCGACTTCAGTTATAGAATTTTTTTCGACACTTGAGAAAATTCATTTTTCGGTTGCTGCTTTTAATTTGAAATGAAAATATTTTTTGATGAAATATCAACTATTACATTTCTTGTTGAGAATTCATCTTTTTCGGTGGAAAATTCAACTACTTAGTTGGAAGTGAAACTACTTTGTTGAAAAATCTTCTTTTTTTCGTTGATGAGTCATTGTTTTAGTTAAAAAATCTTTCTTTTTATACAAAAATTAATTATTTTGTGAAAAATTATGTTTTTTCTTAGTTGAAAATTACTTGTTTTTTAACAGAAAATTTAACTATTCTATTTTAAGTTGAACATTTATCTGCTTTAGGTGAAAATTCAACTATTTTTTTTTAATATTTGTCTTTTTTGGTAGAAAACTAATCTCATGACGTAAAACTTCATATTTTTGGTTAAAAATTTGTTCCCCTGGTTGACAATTTGACTGTTTTGTTAAAAAAATTATTTTTCTAACTGAAAATTTAACTATTCTATTTTTTGTTGCAATTTTATTTTTTTTAGTAAAAATTGGTGTATTTTATTGAAAAATTGTCAATAAATCACCTCGACTATTTTGACATTTCTTACCGAATTCAATTTTCAAATTTTCGTTGACACTGTAGCTATTGCAGCGCTTCCACAAAATAGAAAAAAAGTTTAAACAAATAATAACATTTTTTCGGCTGAAGCTTGAAATTGGTTATTAAAAGAAAATTTGGCTTTGATGCTTGAATCTTCCTTTGTACAAAACCCGCCTCTAAAGTGAGGATTTCCATGCCATTTCCCAAAAAGGAGCTTTTTAAGAATTTTGAATGGTTGCAAGAAAATCAAGAAAAAAATTCAAATTTTTAGGGAAATTTTAAATGAATATTAATTTCAAATAATAAATTGAAAGTCATTTTTAAAATCATCAATCATTTTCCTTACATAAACAATTTTTGAAACTTCATGCACAGAAGGTTTTTGGAGTCGCCGATTAAGAATTTAAAATCAAATTTGTGAAATTTTCAAAATTCAAAATGGCAGGTCCAATATGGTTGACAAACAATTTTTTAAATAAATCCCGCGGCTGAAAAATGGCTTATTGGGGGTTTTCTGGGTCGCTGATTATGAATCTGAAGTCGAAATTTAAAAAATTTAAATAAAGGATTTTGAAAAAATGTTTAACCCATTCTTTAAAATTGTTTGTCCGCCATATTGGATCCGCCATTTTGAATTTTGCCTTCAGATTCGTAATCAGGGATAAAAGAAGCCCAAGAACACATTTTGAAGCCACGGAAGTTTTAAAAAAAAATGTTGTCGGCCATATTAGATCTGCTATTTTTAATTTGAAAAATTTTTCAAATCGTACTTCAAATTCATAATCAGCAAACAAAAAAGAAAAAACTTCGAGGACCCATTTTGCAGACTCGACATAAATTTTGTGTCTTTTTTCCACCATATTGGATTCGTCACTTTTAATTTTGAAATTTTGACTTCAGATTTGTAATCATTGACCCAAAAAACCCGAAAACCTGCTCTTTGCTCTTGTAATTTTTTAAAAACTATGTGAAAAATATTTTTAAACGAAGTCATATAAGCCATATATGTATAAAACTATGTCGCACAGAATTAATGAAAATTTTGGTAATTTTCCAAGATTACAAAATTCTTGGAAAAATTCAAATAAGAATCTGAAGGTTTTTGAAGCAATTTTCTTAATTTTGCATTTACTTTTTAAATTTTTAGGAAAAAATCGAATAAGTTTAAGAGATATTTAAACTGAAGGCATTAGCTTCAAGGGAAATCTCGACTCTGGAAGAGTCCAGATGTCAAGCCAACTTCGATCGCGGATAGAACTCGGATGGGTGACCATCTGCGACGTATGACCGGGTTGTGTATTCGAAGGGTAGGGTCGAATTCTGCCTTCAAATTTGAATCTCAAAAACACTGGCTGAACTCGGGAGGTGGTTTCCTGCAGTTTTCCTCTCCCCTGGGCAAATGTCCTGGCAAATGATTCTAAGCCCACCTTAGTAAAAGCAAAATTTCCACAAGCTCTCTTGCCCAGTGAAGTGGTCGTCTGGCGATATGTGTACTCATGCTAAAGGACTTTAATATACCAGCCTTACAAAACAATAATAATAATAAGAGATATTTAGATGTTTTAGAAGTATTGAAGCGATTAAAAATATTGTAATCAAATATGTTTCATTTTGAAGACAAAATATTTCTCAGCAGGCAGCGATTTTTCCACCTCTTTGATGATTTCTCAAAATTAAATTCAGTTAAAGAGTTAATTTGATCGCGCTAAAGTTTAACTCTTAAAATAATTACCGTCGCTTAAGAAAGTTTGGCAGCAAAGTTACTAATGGTAGAGTTTCAGAGTCATAAAATATTATGGAATGTTAGAAAACAAAATTTTGAGAAATTGAGGTAATTTTTAGATATCAGCTATAATTTTTATTGGTCAGAGCCTTTAAATTACAAGGTTGTCAGTTTCAAAGTGGGTGGTTGCTTTGTTTGTAACTTGGGTAAAAACACTTAGCAGCGCAGAACTTGGCATATTACGCGATAAGGCAGTTTCAAAACTTTAGGTTGGTGTAAATACATTTTTAAAGCGGAGCTTCTACGGAGGACCTCAGAGACCAGGGAATTTTCGTAATCGTTATTTACTAAAGGTTTTCTGTTGGTTTGTATCTTCTTCCTCTTTTTGGCTCCACAGTGTTTGTCAGCAACAAGTTCGCTTTGTAAAGAATTCTCCGAGTTTTCCTCCTCTACTTATCTGAATTTTAAATCTTCCTGAAATCCTTTGTTAAGCTTCCAACATACGTTAACATAGAGTTCTTGTTATTCTTAACAAGTCCACAAATTGCAGTATACGGTAATTGGTTTTCTTTGCATTTTATATGTTACGCAAGTGAGGAAGTGGACAATAGAATTTCTCTCAGAAATATTGAAGAAAGTAGGTCATGTTAAATCCTTCTTATGTTTAACGTCTGGGAATTTAATAGATAAAAGTGGTGACAAAAGTCAAAACGACTGCTTCCAGACAAAAATAGTATAAATTATTGTGTCAAGTTCGATAACGGAATTAAAACGTATGACGCTTTGAATCATGTACCAGTTTCTTCATAGGATTAAAATTGATCTGAAATATAAATATAAATAAATAGTAATAATAATAAATAAATAAGTTTAACACTACAATAGAACACTATAGAACACAATAGAACACTATAAAATGAATGTAATTTCCAAAGGAAAGTTTTTTCAAATAAGTTCAAATATTTTTTTTAATGTTTAAAAAGTATATTTTTTGAATTTTCGCGGGAAAATCTGATTGGTTCCGCACATATCCGGAAGTAATTTAGTTTGAGTAGCGCGGTTGTCCAGTTTATGGGGGAATCAATATGGCCGCTAGCTATTGCAAGGGTAAATGGTAAACATAACCTATTGCTGTGTTTATTATTGTAAACGTGTTTTAAAAGTGTAAAGAAGGGCCTAAAAGGTATTTAAAATGCCTGGAATTTTACTACCCGGGTAGAAATTAAAGCTTGGTTCTTAGCAGGCCCTGTCTAGATTTCCTATTTTCTATCGAGGCCGCAAAGTGGCAATCTATCGAGGGCGCAATCGGAAACGTCACGCTCAGCTAGCGAGGTCATAAGTAGGCAACACAACGAG